>CAUYON010032542.1:0-32907 GCA_963573935.1 Arctocebus calabarensis
ATGTCCATTCTCTTCTTGCTTGAAAGGTTTGATCAGAGAGATCTGCAGTTATTCTAATATTCTTCCCCTTGTAGGTTATAGATTTCTTACGTCTGGTTGCTTTCAAAATTTTCTCCTTGATATTAACTTTAGTGAACTTAATTATCAAGTGCCTGGGGGATGTTTTATTCGGGTTGAGTCGTGCTGGGGTTCTGAAACTGTCTGCTATCTGAATTTCAGAATCTCTTGGCATGTCTGGAAAATTCTCTTTCCTAATCTCAAGACATTGACCCAGTGTAAACCATTGGTGGGTGTGACAGATTAGTACTTATCTAACAACAGTTTCCAATTCTGTCTTTTTTTGTAATTTGTTTAAAACTTAGGTCATGAATTGATAACTTTCAGGAGCTGGATAGAGCCCATAGTTTTGTTTTGTCTGTTTCCTGTTATTTTGATAAGCCATATTTAAAAATGTGGGGCTTCAGATGCAAGTTTTAGATTTCCAGGTTTAAAGAAGCAGTCAGATAATCTGGGAATAATTCATTGGAGTTGAGCAACCTCTGCTGTCTTAGACCAGGCCTCACCATTGCATGATAGGTGTCTACATAGGCATCTACATGTCACTCATTTGGGATGCTTGTCTGGCTCCTATAGCTGTATGAACATGACATGGTTTAGCCCTTAGCCAATAGGATTTGACTTTGAAGTAGTAAAGCCAGGCTTACTTACTGGCATTAGCCTAGGATGGTTGCAGCCTAATGGATTAATGGTCTGTAATGTCTAGTCACCAATGTTAGGTAATGTCAGCAAAATATACAGACATATTTATAAACAAACACATATGCCTAACCAGACTAGACAATGAATAGGTCACCCCTTTCTGTGTGTGAAGACCATTAAGTGGACTAAATTTTTTATTCTTTTACTGATTCAGTCACTCAAAATTGTTACTAACAACTATGAGCTAATAATTCAGTTATTTTCTGTAATTAAAAAAATTAAACAAGATACATATACTCCACTCTCTTATAGAGTTTAAAATACAGCTTAACAATTACAGCAGTGCTGTGTTCCGAGGATGACAGAGGTGCTAGGGCATTCATAGCCAAGAGAATAGCCTTTGAGTGCTGGGGTCCGAGAGTGTTAACCAGGAAAAGCTGTTCAGATGGGGAGCGTTACATTTGCGAAGTTTGGAGATATGCGAGTATGAGGTTTGGGAAAACTTGAAGGAAATCACCTGTGACTATGACAGAAGGCAGGAGTAAAGATTGACAGAAAAGGCTGAGAGGATGTCAAAGGTAGGTCCTGAAGGATCTGGTGAGCCAGCCATCTTCCCGGATTTAGATCTTATCCCATATGCAAAGGCGGCCACCTAATGGCTTCAATTTTGAAATGTTATTAGATTTCTACTCAGGAAGATCACTCAAGTTGCACTGTAGAGAATGTAGATCAAGGAGGAAAGACGGCAGCATGGTGAAACCCAGCACAGTGTACTGCGTGATTAACTGTTTGCCAGCATTTTCACGGGATCTTGTAAATTATCTCCTTTAATTATTACCATAATCCTATGAGACTGGGTTTTATATTTCTCCCAGTTTTGAAGATAAAGAGATAGTATCACAAGTAAGAAACAGAGATAGAATTCAATCCCTGCCTGATAAACCCATTCTCTTAAATGTTAGGCTATATCACCACCAATTAGTTTTCCAGGAGTGACATAAAGTATAGGGTAGTAAACTGGATTGAAGAGAAATAATCTGCCCTTGGAAGTAAGGAGAATGTGATTGACTTTGTTGTGTGTGTATGTGTGGGGCGGGAATGGTTAGGAGGCTTGATAGGAAGAGAAGAATAACATTTAAGCTCTTTACCAGATCACCTAAGTTGATGGCTTCTTTCATTCACTGAGATAAACAAAAAAAGAAGAATCAGTCTGTAGGAGGTGATAAATTCAGTGAATGTTTTGTGTTTAAGGCCCATGTTCACAGCTGTAGGAGCTGTTTCGCATGGGAGCATGGTCTGAAGTAGCAATAGAGAACAGATGGTCCTAAACACCAAGGTACCTAACAAATTCAGAGCAATGGAAGACATCGCCCAGGAAACATGTTTGGATTGGGCATATAGGGCCTGAAAGAAACAGTAGTTTGAGAAAACTCAAAGGAAGAAAGAGCCCAGTATAAGAGATTGAGAACAAGGGTCAGAGGGAAGTCCAGAGGAGAGTGGTGATTTTGAAGAATCAGATCATGGGGAATAACAATAAATGTTTCTGAAATGCCAAATAAGATTAAAACTGGGAAATTTAATAGATCTAGGGATTAGTCAAGTGGCGGCACTTATCAGAGAAGGTGGGGATGGAAGAGGGAGTAGCACTGAGAAGTCCATGCAGAGCTGACATTTATTTCAAGAGTTTTGTGAACTGAAAGGATGAGCACAATGACCCTTAGGAACAGGGGTTAGGGGAGAATCATTCCTGTCCTTTGTTAAGAAAAAAAAGCATCTTTAGCATGTTTACCTGGTGACAGAGAGAACTGAGTAGAAAAGAATAAAGTGAAAGATTCAGGGAAGAAGGAAAGAGTAAGAAAACATATGTGTAGAAGCCTATAAATGTGTAAGTTTTGCGGTAAGAAGTTAAGGTAATTCTACAGGATGGCTTCTGCTTGTTCTTTGAGGTCACAAAGACCATATATATCTTGGCTATAAAGGATTTCAATAAAGTAGATGTCTCAAGGAGTAGTTTTTATCAAATTCTATATAATTCATATGTCATTGCACTCAACGTTATATAACAAAATGCAATTAAATTTTTTACAGCAAAATTCTTATGGCAGGGTTTCTTCACTGATTTATTGCTGAAAACTAGCTCTCTCAAAATGTTTTCAGTGTGTTATTTATCATCTCCACTCTGCCCCTCTCCCCTGCCCCCAGTCATACCTCATCTTGTTTTGTCTTTAAAAGTTTGTTTCACAGTGTTCTGGAACAAGTTCCTGTGGTTTGTCCACTGTGACCTCCTTCTGTTGACATCTTGCTGTACCCTGTGTTGCTGGTGAGGCCCAGATTTTTTTGTCTGTGTAGCACAGCTCGTTCTTACTGATGCACCCTCACTGGCTTTCGAGAGTGGTACTATCCTCCCCTCACCTGTCCCATGGTGAGTCCTTGCTCCTGGCTACACCGTGTCCTTCTATATCTTGAAGAAAACATTCTCTCATTGGGCTGCCCTGAATAGTAGACTTCTAGAAATTGGCCACTCTCCTGATGTGCTTGCCTGGTACTACTGGAAAAAGGCAAAGACTGTGTGTTTCCCTTCACCTCCAGCCTGAGAGAGCTTCCTGTCAATATTGGAATGCGTCTGGTCTCCTTTGTGCACCAGGGTTTGGTATCTATGCATCCCATCCTCTGAGAAAGGAGTCCATTTTTATTCCAGGATAAACTAATTCTTAGGACTATGAATAATTGCAACACTCATTCTTTCAGGGATGATGGGACATGATGTAGTAAATTAAACCACCCCTAGAGAAGACAGCTATGTATTATAAGCTATGAAACCCTCTGCATCAAAGCCTGTGCTGATTTGTTTAATGGGACTCACTGTACCACTACTAAATTGTTTAATGGGACTCACTGTACCACTACTAAATTTGGGAGCACATTTTACTTCTGCTTCCTGAAATCTTCCTGAAGTCACACTTTATCAGAGTGTGAAGAAGATTAGGGAGAACTCCACTTCACACTCCCTCTCACAAAGTCCTCTTAACAGTAAATATCCTACTAGTCTTTGTGGCCTAATCATTTAATCCAACTAGCTGCAAAACATATTATTGCTATTGTAAAGTATTTGCTCATCTCTTTATAAAAACTGGAAACTGTTTATTAATTAAAAATTCAAATATTTCAAAAACAGATTTGTTGTTGGGAGGAGGTGGCTATGTTGGAAGGGCCAATGCAACAGTGGCCCCTTCATGAAATCTATTGGATTTAAACTGTCTCCAGCTGGAGAGTTTGTGCAGTCACTTCTATCACCACAGGATATTACGAATGTTTCACTTATGTTAACTAAAGGATAGAAATAGTCTTGGAAGAATCAAAAAGAGAGCCATATAAAGTGTGAGAGTCCTTTTACCAAGTTTTTTCACAAGCTATTCCTTTTAATCATTATAGTTTATTAACTCCCTTTTGCAGGTGAGGGAGTCAAGGCTAAAAAACTAAGTAACTTGCCCAGAATAACAAGGGGACAAGTTTCTGAACCAGGCTTAAACCCACATCTTTATGATTCCAAAGCAAGTGCTCTTACCAAGTCAAGTGCTCTAGACATACTCATCCTTCTTCAACAAGAATAGATGTCAGTACTTATTGATGAAAAGACCTTCTTCAGTGTCATCTGGCTTTAGATGAAACAGCACCAAAATCGGTGAATCTGTGGGACCAAATTAGGAAAAATGTTTTTGGAGCTATCAATTTTGATACAAAAAATATTACAGTTTGTCAATTCAAAGTAAATTCAAAGGCTGTGTCTTTAAACTGTCATCTATTGAAAACTTTCTATTATTATACATTTCAGAATAAATAACTTGACTTTCTGGAATATGACATGATACAGTATAAAGAATGGTAGACCATTTTTAGAATGGCCCCATAAATAAGAATTCTGTGAACCACAGACATAAAATAAACTCCACCCAGTGCCTATCTAGAGTCTCTTGTGTCTAACAGAGAACAATTTTATTAAAAAATATTACTAAAACATAAAGAGGCCACGAAAGAACAGAAAAGATGACAGGTGAGATGTATGGTGTTACAGTTTAGGAAAATCTTGGTAGGAGTGCTGACAAGTATCTCAGATTCCTAACTTAGGTTCGACTTGAATAGCCTAACACTTTTCAATAATCTGATTTCATGTCACTCATTTTTTTTGTTGAACAATCATAGTAGCCACTACTTTTTATTAAATTTCTAGTACTAATATATTTATAGTATAGCCATATGCTTGTATAGCTATCAAAATATCTACTATATCTGAGTAAATACAAACATTCCTGATATTCAATCAGGTTGGAGGAACTGTTGTAGTTCGTTGTCAACTTACCTGTGTTTATTTGATAGCCATTTAAAAGGGCTTATCACCAAGCCCTCTTCATTGATGACTCTGTACTATGCACATCAGGGTGGAGGTCCTAGATCCTGATTCTTGGGAACTTTGAATATGAGCAATTATCCAGGAGAATATCCAGTAGGAGAAACGGTAACTTTTCAACTGGTGTTCTACACAAGATCAACAATTTCAGGTGCCTCAATGTATATTTGGTAAAACAGTAACATGCCCAAATTTTTACCAAGCAAGGCAAATCCTTTTTCCTTTCATTGAAAGATTATTATTTTTTTTTTGCTGCTAAATGCTCCGTTTTTCTATTTTTTTTATTTTCAGAGTGTTTCTAATGATCATTTCAGCCTGATTGCACCTGTTGGGATGTTGCTGCCCTTAATGTTAGTGAATCTGTGTGGCGTTCCTTTTAAGAATGGCCTAGAGTTCACTTTCCTCATTTTTTTGGCTATAGCATGTCATTTCCCCTTTTAGTTTAATGCAACTCTGCCTGTGCACAAGGTAGGCAGGAGGGAGTGTCCACTCACCGCTGTGGAAACAGTGTATTCAATGTGCATCTGCTCTTGCCTTGAAACAGTCGTAATTGTCACCTCGCTGGGTTATCATCTGCACTTTCCTGACATGTTCATGTGGAGGCTATGTCAGCAGTGACATGCAGACCAGATTGTTCCTGCTATGTGATCTTTTCTGTGATTCTTGCTACCTTCTTGGGGCTCCCTTGTTCCCACATGTTCTCTAAGACTGGCTTTCCATTCTCTCAATCGCCCTAATATCTTCCCAATAAATTCCCTTCTGGCTTAAAGGGAGCTAGAGCCAATCTCTGTTGTCTTTCAATCTGTAGCTCAGACTATAGATGATCTTAGCTATAGCAAGTTCTGAATGGTTAAAGCATCTAAATAATTACCAAATATCAACATTTTGGACTATTTTAGATATAATATGAGCTAAGTATTCTTAACACAGTTGTTATATGAAAACTGTCATGCAAATAAGAATTCAAGAATTTCACCGATATATAAACACAAAACCACACATATTTTCACAGAAAGATCATGTGACCTGCTTCTAAGAAAAGATTATAATCTGAGGTGGGAAAAGCACCTGCTGCAAGGATAAAAAAAATAGTTTCATGAAAATGAGCCAGGGCAAAAAGAAGAGTACAAACATGAGCAAAGACTAACTATTTTTTGAAAAAAAAAGAATGCTCTTATTTAAGAAAATGGATGAAAGGGTTAATAGAATTTGGAAAAGATACTTAAAAGAAAAGAAAATTATCTTTTTTGCTATGGGAACAGATACTTAGAAGAAAAGAAGAATTATCTATCTAATGTAGGAAGAAATATATAAATGTAATTCTGTAAGAATCAGACTTACTGTTTCCATCTTTGAAGATGTGACTCTCTCTGTGGGTTGAGTTGAAAAAATACCAGATATACCACAAACAAGAATTGTCGAAACCTCATGTAACTCAGTATTGTGCATTTATGGGAAAGCCATAAAATCTGTCCATTGAGTGCTCTTTGTTTTTTTAAATTAGATTTGATGCTTCTGTTTTAAATAATAAAAGGTTATTATTCCTCACAGCCATGGACTAATGCCAGATTCTTCATTTATTGATCCAAAGGTTTCCCACCTCCCCACCTTATGGTTCTAGAAGTCCATATGCAGCATCACCATGAGTACAGGCTAAAGGCATTTGCTGACCCTTGCGTCCTGTCTTAGCTAGAGAGACGGTTCACTATTCATTTGCAAGACACTTTGCTAGTTGTTTAGCTGTTGGGTTATGGGTTGCCTCACCACCACTGGTTAGACAACAAGGATGCTATTGGTGATATGACAGTAGACTTTTTGATAGAATGAAGAGAGGAAAAGCTTGATTGGTTTCAAGAAAAAGTCAGAAAAGAAAATTTGAGGACCAAGAATATAAGCAAATCTAGCAAGATGTTTTGATGTGTGCTGTATATTAAAGGTGTCCTACTTTTTTTCTTTGCCACACATTGGAAGGATAAGAGTTGCCTTGGGGCGCACATTAAATACAAAAACACTAAAGAAAGCTGATTGGGAGAAAAGGTCTGTGCATATTTTTGTGATATCTGAAGCCACAGGTAAGCAAAAAAATGTACTCACAAAATCGGCGCAGCCCAGCAGGCCATAGATTGAACACTTCTACCAGGCAGGGAGTAAGAGGATAAATGCTGAAGAAACCACTTTTTTGTCTTTTTTTTTTTTTTTTAAGGAATAAGAGCCTGTTTTATATGGATGAAAAGAATCTAGTGGAGAGGGGGAAAACTGCTGGAAACAAGAGGGAAAATGCTGAAATGATGGTTTTGAGTAGGTAAGAGGGGTTGAAATCTAGTATACAAGTAGAAGCATTGGTTTTAGCCAAGCACATATAGAGTTCAATCATAATAATGGAGAAGAGGCAGATTATATAGATGCAGATGAAATCGAAAGGGAAGTTATTGTGTAACTTCTGATAAGAACTCATGTACTTTCTGATTCCTTAGACTCTCTTGTTAAAGGAGGAAGCACAGTTGCCAGAGAGACATAGGATGGAGGAGGCTTCAGATATTTAATAGGAGTTGTAGATATGCATTAGTTATAGTCCTGAGACACATGGAAGAGTAAAGGGACCAGGAATATATAGTATGAGTGTCGGGCTTACAAGCCCATTGAGGATAGAGGGCAATAGGTTTGAAGTGACACCTGTGACTCTGGTTATGATATTTTCTCCAGATATAGTAGAAGGAAAAAGTAAGGGGAGTGCTGCTTATAACATGTACATGGTTTTTCCAAGGGAGTATGATGAAATGCAAGAGAGTGAAGGCAGTTTGGGGCATAATTAAGTGGCTGAATACGATGAACAACTGACAGGAAATTATTTTTAAGTTTTAAGATTTATAAATGCATTATTTGCTTTAGCTGGTAGGGCATGTTCATGCTATGAGTGGCTTATCTGGACTAGAGCCAAGATTCATTTTAGCCTGAGTTTTTAATAAATAGATCAGAATTTTAACAGTCTGTCTTTATACATTACCCTCTTTGTAAATTTAAGCTTGTGTCACATTCTAAGAAGCTAGGCTTAAATTATATAGCCCATCTTTGTGGTTAAATATTCATTATTCTGGGAATTTAAAATTCTGAGTTATCTGATAAGGATGTTATTGTTGTTGTTATTTGCATGTGAATGCATTAGCAAAAAGGGAGTTAAGTAAGTCAGTACCTAGGAAGTGATTCATAATGTTTTGTCATGTCCCTATAAAAGAAATTTTACCTAAGCTTACTGGTGTGGCTTCTCAGTATATGTTCTAATCACATAGAGTAATGGAAAGCAGTAAGCCTTTGCCTTTTAATCATATAGAAAAGCCCATGAAGAATACATTGTCTTTTTTCAGTTGAGACTGATTGACAATTTTATTTAATTGGATGAAATTTTTAAGAGAAGATTCATGGAACATTATCATGTGATTAAAACTTACTGCCAGAAACAATAAACTTGGGTTACTTATTTTGTTAGAGTATTATTTTGATTCATTCACTCATCTATATAATTCACTTTGACAGTTGATACCAGACTCTTTATTAATAGTGACTCAGTAAGTTTAGGTGGCTCTTCCAGGACTGAGGCTGATGGCATTGGTGTACATTGGGGAAAGCTTAACAGTATCAAAGGGGGAGGGAGATATTGAGGTCACTCTCCTTGTGTTCAGTTACAAATGAGTTTGCATTAGAAATAGGTCATTTAAATGTCTACTTTCTTGGAAAATGTGAAACATTGTGTAATAGATAATTTAATAACAACATAAATTAGGCTGCTTGCAATTGGAATCAACATTACAGGCATAAGATGTGATTGCAAGAATTCTTTCAAATTCATTGTTTGGACAACAAACTATAACTGACATTTTTAAACTAAAAGAAAGTGAAAGCTTGCCAATGCCCCTATTGTGCTTTTTGCTCTCGACTTGCCATTCTTAGAATAAATGCATACAGTGGAGCATGCTGGGCTGCACTCTGAGGTTTTATCTACTTCTTTGTTGGAAGAAAGAACTTTTTATAAAAAAAAGTGAAACAAGCAAAAGGAAGTAATATGATAAGTAATTTTTACAATAAAAGAATGGAACTGTAAACCTCCTTTTTCTTGGACACCCTTAGTGTTATCCATTTGCCTCTCAAATGTGCCCCTCAACTGGCTGGCTGTAGGGAGATTGGTGAATTGAGAGGGGCTGAAGCCGATGGCTCATTTTGAAATGTTCAGAGAGCTACATAAGTAGAAGCTGAGGAATGCAGAGGGGTACGGGGTTGAAGGGCTCTGTAGATTCCAGGATAAGATAGTTCAGTGGATGTAAGCAGAAAAGTGGGCCACAGAGTTGAGCAGCGGTGTGGGCAGCATGGCAGGAGGCAATGTCAGGGCTGGTTCAGGGAAAGAGTGTCTGTGTTGCAAAACTAGGTCCTGGATTGATCAGTGCTTTTTCATTGATATGTATGTATACTTTGCCCACTCAGCTAGATTTTGTGCTCTTCTAGGGTAATAATCAAGTTTTGTAATTGTTCCCACAGACTGCCGGGCTCAGTTATGGAACAGTTTGTTTTCTTGCGATCATCTCTTGTGAAGTTTGTCTGAGGCTTTCTGTACTCTCCAGGATTGTGTAAGAGCTAGTAAACCTAAGCACATTTTCTACCTTATCAGAGAACATGGAAAACGATAGAGAGGAAATGACTTTGCTGGGTTCAGGTAGTTGTCTGTGTTTTCTTGGTGTGCTTTTGGCTAAAGAAAGACCAGACCCACCAAAAACAAGGCAAGGGTGAAACGAAGTTTACTGGAGAAGAGAAAGACAGATTTACAGAGTAAGAGAGTAAGTTTTACAGAGCAAGATATGCTCACACAGACAACAAACTGACCCCTGGTCATGACACAAGGCCCCCCACTATGGTTTGGGGTCCTGTTTTATGCTATCTGGTTTGGGCCCTCCTTGTGGTTCAAACATCACCATGGAATCATCATCATCACTCTTTGAGAGACAGATAATGACAGGATAAGATAATTAGCCTTAGTTTAATCTAGGTGATTTCCCCAAATCTTATCAAGCCTGGCTGCACCTCCTTCCCTAGGTGTGGAAGTTGCTTGGGATAGGATTAAGGTGGGGCAGCCGCCTTGTCCTTATTCCCAGGTGGGGCAATTGCTCAAGGCAGGACCAAGGCAAGGCACCAATTTGTCCCTAAGAGAGTCTTGGAGGTCTTTTGCTATCAGATTAATAACTTGTTTTAGGATCAGAGTACGGCTCTCAGTTCATCCAGTAGGCCAGTGTCCTGACCTGGTTTCCTGGACCTTAAACACCGCCTTTCTATGCTCCTAGTACTCTAACTTTTCTCTTTCTGACAACTCGGTCAGCACATAGCATTTTCCTTTTCAACCCAGCAATTCTCTTAGTCCCAGCTGGCTTTTTTGGAACCTGACCTCTCACCTGATAGGAAGTATTTTCCTGAGGGCGTTTGGTTGGTGTCCTCCTTGTACATAGTAAAAGCAAGTCCATTTTTCAAGAATGTTAAAGGAAAACCCATATGATAAATTCAATCCAAGAACATTTTTAGTTTAACTGTAAATCTTGTCAGCAAATAGAAGGTGGAAAATTTATAATATAAAATGGTAGAGATGATACTGCCTATTTATATTCTGTATTTTTTGGTCCTCAACATTTCTGCTCCAGTATTTTTTGTGTATTTCTGGGAATGTATTTAACAATAAGTAACAATAAGGCAAGTGACTCAGCAGCACACGGAACTTTACTACAGTTAATCTGTCTTTTTAATCAGTTGATTTTTCAGCAAACATTTAGAGGTGTAAAGGTGAAGTTTTCCTTGGCCTCTGTGTGAGAAGTGAGAACTTGATCAGAGAACTGTGTCTGATTTATTTATTTATTTATTTTTTGAGACAGCCTCAAGCTGTCACCCTGGATAGAGTGCTGTAGCATCACAGCTCATAGCAACCTCCAATTCCTGGGCTCAAGCGATTCTCCTGCCTCCGCCTCCCAAGTAGCTGGGACTATAGGCGTCCACCACAACGCCCCGCCGTTTTTTGGTTGCAGCCGTCATTGTTGTTTTGGTGGCCCGGGCTGGATTCGAAACAGCCAGCTCAGGTGTACATGGCTGGTGCCTTAGCCTGTTGAGCCACAGGTGCCAAGCCGTCTGATTTGTTTTATCTGTGGCTTCTGAATAGAAATCTTTAGTGGAGCAAAGAAATGATTTTACACGGCCCATAGGGTTTCATTTTTGTGTCAAGACCCAGTGTGTTTTCTGCGTTAACCTGTGGAAATACAGGGAAGAGAGAAAGCAAGCAGATTACTCAGAAGTCAGAGGGTAAACTGAGTTATCTGAGTCAGGTGATCAGGATCCAGTGTTTATGTTGTTTCTGAGTCTGGATTGTCAGTGGATAAGTAGGCTCCATTTTATTAATGACTTTGAGAAATAGGATACATTTTCTTTTTTAAATTTTTGATTCTGTTTTTTATAATTTTTTTTTTTTTTTTTTTTGCAGTTTTTGGCCAGGGTTGGGTTTGAACTTACCACCTCCGGCATATTGGGCTGGTGCCCTACTCCTTTGAGCCACAGGTGCTGCCCCAGGATACATTTTCTTTAATGGCTTTTTTGTTCCCTCGCTATTTCTTATAAATGTATATCATGAGTTGACCATATAGTAATCAGGGGAAGTTTTTCTAGTAGCATATGTTTTTCAAACACAGGCCTTGTGGCATATATTGTGTTATGTGAGTCCTGAAAGACTAAAATTAAAAAATTAAAAAAACTTTGCCTTTGCTGTAATGTAATCATTTTGGACCCATTGTTCTTTTTTTTTTTTTTTTTCTTTTTTACCCCCACAATACTTTAAAATTACATGTACGTGTCAGTGTAAGAAAGGCTATCATTACCCTCTGAGTTTTTTTCACTGGGGTTTTAGAGTTTGCTAGGAAACATGATGACATTTGCAGCTAATGGATACTATTGAGATGAGAAGGGGAAAAAACCCACTGAGGGCTGAGATGTAGTCAATCCACCACAGTCTTGCAGTGGTGGATTTGAACAAATGTTTCCTACTGAGCTCTTAGCTCTGTGGAGTCCTGGAGGTCACCTGGTCATCAGGCTGGAGTGTACTTTACAGGCCTCAGAATTAAGTTCAGAACTCAAAACAGCAGTGTTAAAAAAGAGAGAAGTTGCTTTCCATAAACAGCTTCTGGGTGTGCTTTTCTAAAAACAGCATAAGGGAAAAGGTCCTGGACTCTGTGGTCCCAGGTTTCTGGAGGGGGTGCTGGGTGGCCTCAGTGCTTATTTCTAACCCCTTGCTGTGCTGTACAAAAAGGTCAACTTTACTTTTCACTGAGATAGAAAAGCGGGTATTAGAAGCCATTTTAAAAGTCTAAATTGGCTTTTCTAATGAAGTTAAAGGATCCAGGGGAGGTGCTCTTGGAGGAATGGGAGGCAACAATTTTCAGTTCCGTTTTTGGTTCCTTTTGCCAATTCTCCAGCAGTTCCCTGCGGGGGAGCTCAGGTTTCTTTCAAGATTGTTTCAATGTTAAATTGACACTAAATCAAGAGCACAGTGAGCCACAACCTAGCCAGGTCTCCTGTGCAGAGTGGATGTAGAAGCAGGGAGGCTGCAGATAAAACCAGGACAGAGGGTGGGAAATGGGAAGTAGAAATTAAAAGGCTTTTACATTTATTTCAAAATGCTCATCTGTCCTCACAGGGTTTTTTTCCTTACTGCGTCCTCTGATATTATTTGTTTTATATGGTGAACAGTTTCCTTAGTCCAAGAGAACAAAAATCACCTTCGAAACATTTTTCTGCATGCTTTATCTATCTGCATAGCACTTGTTGGCTCAGACTCTAACCAGTGCCTTTGTCCTTTGCCACACACTTTAGTTATATATTCATGGATCAATAAAAGATGCCCTATTTTGTTTTAAAAGGATGTTAATAATCAGTTCCTAACTTGAAGTCATGGTGCTTATCAATGGACATTAAATCTCTCTCTCTGTCTTTTTTGTAAACTATAGCTAAACATGTCACTTACTTGCTTAATAAAATACAAAAACAATATACAGGACAGTACATAATAGAAAAGAGTAAATGTAAAAATGCTAATGTATTTTTGTTATAAAGACATAGTTATTACACAACTGTCTATCTATCTATGTTTGCAAGGTATGTGAAGTTTAGCTTTTAAAATCGCATGAAATCAGATTTTGGCACTTAGTGTTGAATTTAATTCTATAGGAAAAGAGGAAGATAAATATAATTTTTAGAATAATTAGTTGTGCATGAACATATGCAATTACTGCAGAATTTATTTACTCAAAAATTTATCTCTAAGAAGTATGAAACCTTGTAATGCTTTAGAATGTGAAATGTATTTGGACCCTTTATACCATTAGCTTAGGATACCTCTTTAATGAGTTTAACATCACTCATCTTGAGACTTTAACATAACTAGATAGAAAAATACCACTAATACTTTAAATATTTTGTGACCTTTTATTCCAAAATTATTTGGAAACAAAATTTGGTAACTCTGTTGAAAGAATTATAATTTGTTTTAAACCTAACAAAAATAGAGTATCATAGGCAACTTAGCACTATCTGTACATATTTTTTGAGTAAGACATTGCAATTTTAGAAACTTTCATTTATTTCACAGATGTTTGTTGTCTGTCATTGTGCTTCACAGGGTCCTGAGTACTAGTTCTGCTCCTAAGGAGTCCATAACAAACGAACATGTAAGTGATTAGTATGAGAGATTTGTTTCTCTTTAGTGGCTATATAGCTGCAGCAGACACAAAGGAATGTCATTAACTTCCTGAGATGATTTCAGGACATGTATGAAAAATGAAGGTACTCAAGGCTGAGTCTTAAAGGAAGAATGTTTTCCAGATAAAAGTGTTGTAGGAAGGAATTTCAGAACAAAAACAAATGCTAAGTCATGGAGGCAAGAAATTTCATAGTGTTTTGGGGGAAACTGTACAGTGTTTTTGTCAGAAGATTGCTCTTGTTTCAGGATCCATAAAGGAAACAAATTATATTGCCTATACAAGTGAGACAGGAAGACTAGAAAATGGTCTTCAGTTAGCTACTAAGGAGAATGGTATAGTATTGATTACACAGTTGATTGTGGTAATGAGGTGAACCTGGAAAATGTTATGAAGACAAAATAACGATAATACTGTAAGATGACAAAAAAAAAAAAAAAGATGGAGCCGTCAAGGCTGCTTTTCACTGGTGAGCACACATATCCCAGGCTGAGGTGTTCTCAGAGAGAACTTACTCCTGTCCCTCTTGAGGAGTTGTGGTGGAATAGGAGTAACAATTTGGGAACTTCTGGCCTGCTACCATTTTGTCACTAAGACCTGCCATAAGCAGGCAGGTCTTAGTATACCCCAGACACAAGAAGGGTGCAGGGGATGAGGGGTAGAAGGTTGGGGAGCTGGACTCAGGTGACAAGGAAGCCTGCATGGTAATAACTGGTGGGAAAGTGTAGTGCAGTGCTGTGAAATGGGGATATGGGAGGGGGATATGGGAGCATACCCAGCCTCTGGATTGGAGGACTACCACATTGGATTGGGTGTGGTATTTAGAGGAGAATAGCTGAGTCCCCAGATCTATGGCAACTGAAGGCCTCACACTCAGGTGACCTGGCTCACAGGGTACTGTGGCACCTCCCTGAACTCATTCCAACAGAGAGAGATCAGGTTCATGCCTGGAAATTTGTGGGTGGCCCTTTGTCTCTGGCAGGTTCCTGCTACAGCCAGTGGTTCTCACAGACAGAGGAACTAATACCTTCTTCTCCAAGGACTGGTAGTGGAAAGGGGGTACACAACTTTGGAACTCTCTGCTAGTTGCCATTTTGCAGAGGCACTTGTTCGTGGGACAGACACGCAGACTAGAGGGAGCTTTGAAAGCTGGACTAGGGTG
Organism: Arctocebus calabarensis; assembly: GCA_963573935.1. NCBI lineage: Eukaryota > Metazoa > Chordata > Mammalia > Primates > Lorisidae > Arctocebus > Arctocebus calabarensis. The sequence continues at coordinate 15,035 of CAUYON010032542.1, forward strand.
AGGAGGGTACATATATGAACTGAACTGATGAGAGTGTGTTATAGTAGGCCAAAGAGTGGCATATTAGAAGAGTGTTCACTCCTTCCTACAGAAGAACACTGCCTTGGGTTAGGGCAAAAAGATCCCAGCCTTGGGCCTTAGAACTCAGCATATAGGTCCCTCCACCATGAACAGATCTTATGATTTGGAGGTCTCGTCCTTTCCCTCATACCAGAGGCTTCTGCTAGTGGTTGGAAAAGCATTTTCCAAACCCTGTGGGAGGCTTTGCAAAGCCTTTCACGGTCCCACAGCCTAGCCACAAACCACCTTACTCCTTACTCTACTTCAGTGGTTGTAAAAAACAAGCAACTACCTGAGAGCTTCAGGGTTTCTCCTAAAGCTTGGGGGGATTGAAGTACTCCATCTGGGGAAACAGAGTTTTCCATGGGTGCAAAAGTGTTTGTATCTTGGCATCTGGCTCTTTCATACAAACATATACCAATGATAGGGAGAACAACACTATTTTGTAGCATAGTGTCAGCGAACTCAAGCAAACACAGCATGGCTGACTGAAATCAAAATTAATCTGGGAAACCCAAAATAATTCACCCTGCTGGGAAGAGGTGAAGACAGCAGGCCAGAGACAACACAAGAGAATAATAAAACCTGCTTGATCACCTTATACACAACTCGGAACCAGTGCTTTTCTCCTGTCAGGGATTGATCTTCAGGGACCCAGAGAGAGACTGACAAGCCAGGCCCAGAAACTCCAGGATGTGATTGAGAAGCCAGATGAAAGAACACTGAAGATTTGAAAAAATCAGAGCAAAAGCTTATCCCCTGAATGAAACAACAACTATTTACCAATGGATGCCAACCAAATAAAAATATCAAAGTGACAGATAAATAATTCCAAATTTGGATTATAAGGAAGCTCAACAAAATAAAATAGAAAATGGAAAACCAACACAAAGAAATCACAAGAATGATACAGGGAGAATGAAAACTTCACCAAAGAAATTGAATTATTAAAAAAATCAAATAGAACTTGAAATGAAAAATTCATTTAAGGACATTCCAAACTCAGTGGAAAGTCTTAAGAGTAGACTAGAACAGGGAGAACAAAAAATATCAGAGCTTGAAGATAACATCTTCAAATTAAATAAATCAATCAAAGATAAAAAAACTGAGAAATAAGAATGAGCAGAGTCTACAAGAAATATGGGAGTATGTTAAGAGGCCAAATATAAGAATCATAGGCATCCCTGAGGATGAAGAAGAAAACGCACAAGGTTGGAAAACCTGGTCTTGCAAGAAATACAGATATACAGGTGCAAGAAGCTCAATGAACTCTGGGGAGATTGATTGGAAAGAAACAATTGCCATGACAAATAGTCATCATATTGGTTAAAGTTAACACGAAAGAGGAACTCCTACATGCTGTAAGGTGAAAACTTCTGGTAACTTACAAAGGAAAATTAATCAAGCCAACTGCAGACTTCTCAACTGAGACTTTACAAGCCAGAAGGGATTAGGGGTCCACTCCTCAGTTGGTCCATTTGCTCTAGGGCTTATTTATAAACAGAATAATGACCAACTTAGAATTTTGTGTTCAGCAAAGCTAAGTTTATTATATGAGTGAGAAATAAAGACCTTTTCAGATAAGCAAACACTGAGGAAATTTGTTAAGAACAGCCCAGCCCTGCAGGAAGTACTCAGATTCTGCACTCTATATCAATCAGCATAATAAACATCTAGCAGCATTAAATCATCCAAAAGCTAAAGTTCAGAGTTAATGCATAATAATAGTTCAAGAAGTAAACAAAGAAATAAGATTCTACCCAACAGAATGAACATAAATGCATCCCAGTTATCAATTCCTTCAATAAACAAGAACAACTTTAATTCTCCACTCAAGAGACATAGGCTGGTTGAATGGCTAAAAAATTATAAAACAAGTATCTGGTGTCTCCAGGAACCACACCTAACCCACAAGGACTCGTTCAGACTCAAGGTGAAGGGATGGAAAAGAAAAGACTCCATGCAAATGGAGGCCAAAATAAACCCGGTCATTCTCATATCAGATAAAATAGACTTCAAATTAACAATAGTAAAGAAAGACTAAGATGATTATTACATAACATGAAAGGAACAATTCAGCAAAAAGATATAACAATACTAATATTTATGTACTTAAGACAGGTGCACGCAGATTTATAAAGCAAACCCTACTAGTTCTAAAGTGATAAACAACATCAGAGCAATAGCCAGGGACTTCAACACCCCTCTGTCAGAACTAACAGATTCTCCAAGCATAAAATGAACAAGCACTAGACCTAAATGGGATCCTAGAGCAAATGAACCAAACAGACATTTATAAAACAGTTAACCCCCCCCAAACTATTGAATATACAGTCTTCTAATCAGCACATGAAACATTCTTTAAGATTGATTACATCCTAGGCCACAAAACATGTCTTAGCAAATTCAAAAAAATATAGATTATATAAGGCCACAAAAGACATCTGAGGAAATGCAAAAATATAGAAATTATGCCATGTATGTTCTCTGACTCCAGTGGAATAAAATTAGAAATCAACAGAAACACTCAATCCTACACAAAGTCATGACAATTAGACAATCTATTCCTCATGATTATTAAGTCAAGGCTGAAATTAAGATGGAAATCAAACATTCCTCAACTTAAATGTCAAAGGGTACACAAGTTATTAAAATCTATTGGATTCAGAGAAAGGGGAAAATATAGCCTTTCCCTTAAAGGGGAAAATACATTCAGTCCTAAGGGGAAAATATAGCCTTAAACATTTATATCTAAATGGAAGGAAGATGATATATCAACAGTCTAATAAATTGTCTCAAGGAATTAGAAAAGGAAGAGCAAAAACATCATCTGTAAATAACATGGACATCTCTATCTACATAATCTCAAAATTATTAAGGAAGTGGATAAACTCATGGAAATACACAATCTCTCAAGATTCAATCAGGAAGAAATAGAACTCTTGAATAGAACAATACCAGGCAACTAAATTGAAAAATCAATAAAAAATTCCCAGACTCATTGGTTTCATAGCCAGATTTTATCAGATCTACAAAGAAGAATTGGTACCTATACTGCAGAATTTCTTTCATAGCATCAAGAAAGAAGGAATCCTTTTCAACTTGTTCTTTAAAGCCAGTATCAACTTTGGTACTAGAGCTAGGAAAGGACAAAACAAAAAATAAAACTATAGATCAATATCACTTATGAATATAGATGCAAAAATTCTCAACAAAATGCTAGCAAACCAAATTCACCAGCACATCAGAAATAATCACCATAACCAAGGAGGTTTCATCCCAGGGATGCAAAAAATAGTTCAACATGTGCAGATTCAGAAGTGTGACTCACTACATAAACAGAAGCAAAAGCAAAGATCATATGATCATTCTCAATAGATGCAGAAAAAGCATTCAAACAAAATTCAACACCCTTTTTGATAAAAACAAAAGAGGCATAGATGGGACGTATATCAAAATTATAAAAGCCATGTATGACAATCCCACCGCCAACATTATAATGAAAAGAGAAAAGTTGAAGGCATTTCCACTTAGAAGTTGAACAAGACAGGGATCCCCACTATCACCACTTGTATTCAACTTAGTGCCTGATGTCCTAGCCAGACCAATCAGGCAACAGAAGGAAATTAAGGTTATCCAGTTGGGGAAGAGGAAGTCAAAATATTACTGCTTGCTGATGACATTATCTTACACTAGAAAACCCCAAAGACTCCATTAGGATATTCTTGGAATTGATAAATAAGTTCACAAAAGTCCTAGTTTATGAAAAAGTAACAAATCAGTAGCATTCCTATGTACCAATAACTGTCAAGTTGAGAATCAAATTAAGACTCAGTAACTTTCACAAAGCTACAAAGAAAATAAAACACCTAAGAATATATTTAAAATAAGAAGGTGAAAGATCTCTAAAAGGAGAACTATGAAACACTGAGGAAGGAAAATATAGATGATGTAAACAAATGGAAAAAGATATCATGCTCATGGATTGGCCAAATTAGTATTGTTAAAATGTCCATAATACCCCAAAAGTATTTACAGATTTGTGTAGTCTCCAGCAAAATACTAGCATCATTTCCTCAGATCTAGAAAAAACAGTTGTATACTTCATTTGGAACCCAAAAAAACCCAAATTGCCAAAGTGACCGTCATCAAATATAGGAATTTACCTGGAGGCATCACTGTACAAGACTTTAAGCTATACTACAAGGGTATAGTAACCAAAAAAACTTTTTACTGGGACTAAAATTGGACAGACCAATGGAACAAAACAGAAAACGCAGATTTAAAAACAACTGTTTGATCTTTGCCACTGATCTTTGACAAAGCAGACAATATACAGTGAGGAAAAGAATCCCTATTCAATAAATGGGATTGGGAATGTTGGATATCTGCATAGAGAAGATTGAAACAAGAGCCATACATCTCATCACTCACGAAAATTAAGTCAAGATGGATAACAGACTTAATGGAAGATATGAAACCATTAAATTTATAGGGGAAAATGTTGGAAAAACTGTAGACATCAGCCTAGGCATAGAATTTATGAAGAAGATCCCGATGGCAATCACAGCAATAACAAAACTAAATAAAAGGGATGTGATTAAATTAAAATGCTTCTACACAGGCAAGGAAACAACAAAGAGAACTTACAGAATGGGAGAAAATATCCCCATGCTATATATCCACTGAAGGACCAATAAGCAGAATCTATGAAGAACTCTAGCATAGGAGCAAGAAAAATAAAACAACCCCATTAAAAAGCGGGCTAAAGACATAACAGTAGCTTTTCAAAATAAGATAGACTAATGGCTAATAAATAGATCAAAAATGCTCAACATCACCAATCATTAGGGAAATACAAAGCAAAATCACTCTGAGGTATCATATAATCTTAGAATGGCTTTTATAAAAAAGTCTCAAAACAATAGATGCTCGTATGGATGTGGAAAGAAAAGAACAGTTATACACTGCTTGTTGGATTGCAAACTAGTGCATCCTCTATGGAAAATAGTATAGGGATTCCTCAGAGAACTAAAAGTAAACCTAGCATATGATGCAGCAGTCCTATTACTGGGTTACAAAGTCAAAAGGAAAAAAAGTCATTTTATCAAAAAGACACATACACTTGAGTGTTTATTGAAGCACAATTCACAATTGCAAAGATGTGGAACCAATCCAAGTGCCCATCAATTTACAAGTGGATTAATAATTAATTCATGTACACCATGAATACTACTCACCATGAAAAATTAATTAATGCCCCCGCCCCCTTTTTGAGACAAAGTCTCACTATGTCACCCTTGGTAGAATGCCATGGCGTCACAGCTCACATCAACCTTCAACTCTTGGGCTTAAGCGATTCTCTTGTCTTATCCTCCCAAGTATCTGGGACTAGAAGCTCTCACCACAATGCCTGGCTATCTTTTTGTTGTTGTAGTCATCATTATTATTTAGCTGGCTGGGGCCAGTTTTGAACCCGCCAGACCCCGTTTATGTGGCCAGTACCCTAACCACTAAGCAACAGGCACCGAGCCAATTAATCCCTTTTGTAGCAATCTGGATGGAACTGGAAGCCATTCTCCTAAGTGAAGTATCACAGGATGGAAAAACAAACACCATACCTATTCACTATTAAATTGGAACTAACTGAACAGTGAACAGCAATCACGTGCACAGATGGAAGTAAAACTCAACAAAAATTGGGCAGATAGGAGAGAGAAAAAGATGGGTGAAATCACAGCTAGTGGGTACAATGTACATTGTCTGGGTGGTGTCTCTGACAGTACAAGAGCAATTCATGTAAACTAAACATTTGCCCTGCTATAATTTTCTGAAGTAAAAATAAACAGACAAATTTTAAAAATCTAAAAGGAAAAGAAGAAAAACAAAGAGTGGTGTGGAAGGGACAGTCATCTGCAGAAGGCAGAGTAAAGTTGTGGTATGCTGTAGTCAGTGGATCGTGGGGGAATGAGTGGGGAACAGAGTACTATCCTATGAGTGCTATGTTTCTTTCAAAGCACAGAAGGAAGTTTAGCCAAGTCTGTTACAGTGGAACAAGGGTTCCATAGGACAGGGTAGAAAGGACTAGGTAAAGGGAGGAACACGTGAAAGATGAAGGATTTTTTAGGATGGTAAAATGCAGAATGGTTGATAGACAATGTCACATTGGTATGAAGACAAGGACAATGTCATCCTGACAACATAGGTGATGCCTGAGCCTGATGGACAGGGTCTATAAGCATATGGTGATTGAGTCAGCCCACAACATCTGTACTTGTTAGAATGCCTCAGCAAATATCTTCCACATCATTCACAATCACTGGAACTGTGTCTTCTATTCCTGGCAATTTAAATGTGACAACCAACAGGCCCTGGTGTTCTCCATGCCTCCCACCTACCTGCTATTTCTGGCTGTCGTCTCTCTGTCAGGCTTGACCTGCAGAAACCTTGTAACACATAGTACTGAGCAAGCCCTGTTTTTTCCTTCAAGAATCTTCCTGTGGAAGGACAATTGGGTAAGAGAAAGAATTGCTTCTATCACTATCTTTGCATCCTTTTTGTGCTTTGAATCCTAGGAAGAGTAAATCTGAATATGTTTTCCAGCTCAACAACTATATAAGAGCTTTGTGTTGTGTATTTTTTTGTGCACATCCCTAGACAGAGTCTTGTTAAATTACCTACAGTTTTTACCTTTTCTTGATTTTCTCACTGCATAATTTTAGGCTTTAATATTGGAGTTATTTTAGAAATTTCTCTGAAAACTTAGTGGAATGAGTTGAAAATTAATAAATTTAAAATTTAAAAATAATACAAAATTCAAACTCGTGCATCCTCGGGAGTAATGCTCCCTTTTTTCTGCTTTGGAGCACATTTCTGATTTCTTGTCAGAGTCAATTTCCTAAGTTTTTTTAGTCTGATGATATTCTTTCTTAGTAACTCTTAGCACATGTAGCTTTCAGTAAAAAAAGTTCCTTAACTTACTACTTTTTTCTCAGTATTTCAAGAATACTAAGATTTGTTTTTTTTTTCTCCTGAAATTTTCACTGTTTCCCATAAACTAGTGCCATTTTTTTTTTCACCCAAATCCCTTTTATTCCTAAGAACAAGACAAGGTCTTTGTTGCGTGTCCCCAGTGCAATGGGCATTTTCGTCTTTTCGTTTTTTCTTTATTTGGATAGCCTGCTTTCTAATCTCTAGAGAGCAGAGGGAAAGGAGACCTATAATTATCTCTCTGTTGGAGTTATTTTCTTTTAACAAAGATTTATTTTTTCAAGTTACAAGTAGCATCTGAAATCCAAGAATAAATAAAGATTGTAATTTATAATTAAAACTATTTTTCAGGTATGTTATCTGATCTTTGAAATGCATTTTATACTACAGAAACTGTGTAATTTTTTAGGATGGTAAAATGCAGAATGGTTGATGGACAATGTCACATATTTAACAATGTGTTGGGGAGCACTGCTGACCTTTCCTTTGCATTAAAATAGTGTAATGAGGTTGTTGCCCTGTGTTTTAGTACTCAGTGGCCCTTTGATCCTTTGACCTTGTCTGTACTCCATCCTCCATTAGGAGTCCTGATTTCTGAGTGCCTGGGCAGCTCACATAGAATGCTAGTTGGACTCTTGGCCTGCCTCTATACTTGGGGTTTTACTCTTGGCTTTGACTCAACATACTACTATATATTGCTTATCCAATACTATATATTGCTTATCCAAATTGTCAGCCAAGGTTATTAGAATCAGTCAGCATTTTTCCTTACTCAGGGTTCTTACCCTACAATTGATGAGTTTGGGGCTTTGTCATTCCCTGCCTAAGCTTGTCTTAATTTTCACTTTTTGTTATCTGAGACTTTAACTGTTAGCTGATATCACTCTAGCATTTGAATTCTGGAATTATAAAGAATTTCACAAATAGTTATGGGCCATCTGGGGAATAGAAACCATAGTCATGGTGTTTTCGAAATATTTCCAGTACCAATTCCCACCTACGTCTAGACTCTGGAAAATCTGGGTGATATCCCTAGTTGTATCCAATATTACAAACAAGCCTTCTGGGATTTGTGAAATTTGTAGTTTTCTATAAATTCCAAAAATTTAGTTTTCCAAATCAGATCTGTTTCTTTCTTTTTAAGAGACAGAGTCTTCTTACTTTGTTGCCTAAGCTGGAGTGCGGTGGTACAATCATGGCTCACTGCCATCTTGAACTACTGGGCTCGGGGGTTCCCCTCTCCCGCCTTAGCCTCCAGAATAAAGACACATGCCACAGTGTCTAGGCACCATGTGTGTATTTTTTTTGTGCACATCCCTAGACAGAGTCTTGGGTAATTTTATTGACTTACCTATTTAGGTAAGTTGTCTTAATACATATTTAAAATGCTATGGAAAATAGAGACATATCTATGTGATTTTAAACTAAGTAAAACTGGTTTAGAAATTTAAAAGATTACTTTATCTGGAGGATGTCGAAGAAAATATAGATGACTTTTCCTTGTTAAAAAATATTCTTGACCATTTTTATTTTTAGAAATGATTACAGATAATGGAATTTCAGCAGAATGAAAGTAGATCATGTTAAAAACCATACTGCAAAACTTGTACCATGGAAGTCACTAAAATACTTATTGTTTATAAAACATTTTTTTACCATCAAATAGTCTTTGACATATTACTTGCTAAAAATGTCTCCCCAATGAAGGATTATTCTAAAGTGCAATTGGCTTTTTTCCTCTTCTGTACAGTCAGAAAGGATCTATAAAATGGTAAATATTCAAATGTTCTTCTTGTAAAGTACTATATATTTGCCTGTCTCAGGCAGGTAAGGGACTGTGTTGGCAGAAGTCAACTTCTGCTTATTAAGTAATATCGCTATAGCTTGTAAAATTGGGAAGCGGCATCTCTGCAGTATTCCTTTGATACATCACTGGCTGTTATTCCTCAGAATTATTGAAGACATACTTAAGTCTGAATCAGGGAATAGTGTCAGAGAAAATAAATATCCACTTTTTTGGCAGCAACTTAAAATATACTAAATTTTAGAAATGTTCAAAGTCACACATATGTTCTTTGATTTATTCCCTTTTATTAATATATAACCAGCATGCAGTATTTAAACTGACCTTTTGAGGTTTGGATTATCACTCTGGCTAATTTTTTTGTAGTCTTATGCCAATGTAGTCCAATTATAATTTTGCCAAGTAATTAGTAATGTGGAAGTGCCTTTTTTCTTATGTGGGAATAGTTTGACCAAGGCATATTTAATTAAATATGTTTTGGTTCCTCATTTAAAATCTAAAATGGCTGTGTCTAACTCTCAAGGATACCTTTTCAAAAATAACATCCTTGAATACTTAGGAAAAAATGGAATTAAATATTAATAGCATGTACTAAATTATATTAAAATGATTAACTTTTTATTTTTATTTATTTTTGAGACAATCTCACTGTGTTGCCCACGCTAGAGTGCCATGGCATCAGCCTACTTCACAGCAACCTCAAATTCCTGGATTTAAGTGATTCACCTCCATCAGCCTCCTGAGTAGCTGGGACTACAGGAGCCTGTCGCAACGCCTGGCTAATTTTTCTATTTTTAGAATAAATGGGGTCTCACTCTTGCTCAGGCTGCTCTTGAACCCCTGAGGTCAAGCAATCCTCCCACCTTTGTGACTTTTTATTTTTAAATTATTAATTCACTTTACTCTTTTAAATCCTCAGGCCTTCCTCTGTTTTATGGCTGTTGAGCTATTTGGGAGTTACTACTAGTAGGGCTGTTTTTCCTAAGTAAGAGTGGGAGCTGGGGACATAAGAGAAAATTTTATTGAAGATTTCATTCATATCATTAACTTAGATTGATCTCCAGTCTGAGGATATTGTTGTGCTCATAGTTCTGCAAACAACCAAGTTATATGAGCCTTTTTGATCTTGCTATGTAGAGTCCCCACAAAGTCATTCAATCTCTTTTGAGAGAGTCATTAAGCATTGCCCAGGTTGTAGTCTAAGAATACAGGTTATATTCTAAGATTGATCATAGCCATTCAATCCCTTTTGGGAGTGTCATTAAGCAATGCCTAGGTTGTATTCTCAGAATAACTCATTTTGCACTGTTTCCTAAACCACCCCTCCCCCCCCCAAAAAAAATCTTTGCAAACCCATCTAATAGGGCAACTTTGTTGGCTGGCAGCAACTTCCTCACTTGGAATCATCATGACCACAGAAATCATGAAGTTTTGTTATGTATAGAAACTGAAGGGGTTTACAATAAACAAATTTCTTGCCACTTCATTGCCATAGCTACACTGTGCCTTAGCCTTCCCAAATAACAGCTACTTCCAGAACACGTGTGTTCTTCTCTGTCTTTGTGTGTTTTCCTGGAATGCCTGTCACTGGCTGATAAATGTATACTCACTGTTCCTGACTTAATTCAAACACTGGTTCCTCTGTGGCATTTTCCCAGATTTCTCTTCATTCACCTAGCACAGAATGACTTTGGTACTCCTTTTTTTTTTTTTTTTTTAAATCGCCTTATACTTATACCTGTTGCAGTATTTAATAGATTACGTGAAGATTTTTTGATTTGTTTCCATGTGTGAATTGTATATCTTCAGTTCTCCTCAGCCTAGAAAGTAAAACACAGATTCACAAGAACTCGACAGAAGGGCGTTTGTCTGGCTTCCTTCTCCAAAGTCGATAGCCATGGAGCTGTCATCTACAGACCAGTGAAGTAGTGCTGTTAGCTTTCAAGGGGCAGATAGCATTTTTATCTTCTCAATCATTTCTCTGATGCTCCTTGGAAGCCACAAAAGCTCAGTACCCTGTACTTTGTTTTCATCTTCTACGTGGTGGTCTGTCTGGTTTTCTCTTCAATCACCATGTTCATTCTGTGCACCAAAAGCCTCCCTGATGAGGCAACTCCTTTCACTCTTGCTGGCACTGTGTTTATTTCACTGTTACCAAGAAATCCTGACTTGTGCTCTTAATCTTGCAGAAACTTTTATAAAATAACTGGTATTGCTCTTCTTCTGCAATAAAAATACAAAGCACATTGAGAAAAGGTGTTCTTTTCTTCCAGGGTTATAGCATTGAATTATAGGAGGTTGTTTCTATACCTAATATGCATGAACTCTGTTATAGATGACTAAGGAGTGCAAGAACATTATTGTAGGGGAGCAAAAAATGAGTAAGAAAAGCTTTGGTTCAGTTAACCTCTACTTATCTGGAAAATTATCCCCCCCCCCTTTTTTTTTTTGACACAGAGTTTGACTCTGTCACCCAAGTAGAATACAGTAGCATCATCATAGATGACTGTAACCTCAAACTTCTGGGCTCAGGTAATCCTCTTGCCTCAGCCTCTACTGTATTGGGACTTCTGGCAGGCACCACCATTCCTGGATAATTTTTCTATTTGTTTTGTAAAGAAGGGGATCTCATTCTTGCTCAGGCTGGTTCAAACTCCTGGCCTCAAGTGATCCTCCTGCCTCAGCCTCCCAGAATGCTAAGATTATAAGTGTGAGCCACTGTGTCTCTCCCACATTTTAAAAGATAAATTCTTCTGAGATTTTTCCTTCTGTATAAATGTATTTATACATATACATAATACATAATTATTGCAATGAATTTATTCTATAAATACTGTATCATTGAAAAGCTAAAGTATTCTTGTTTTAGTATTCTTCTTATAGTACTTTTTATTATTTTTTGTGACAATAAATTTCTGAAAGGGAAGACTCTTCTTTTCGAGGATGAAATTCCAGATATCAATTCCTTGTCTCTCTCAGAATCACATGATGGGAGTCTTTGGGGAAAGGATATTTTTAACCTGACACACTAATATTCTGAGGGAACATTTTGTGCTCCCATGCAATAAAGCAAACTTTGTTTTTGTTTTTCAAGGGATCATACTCTCTGTGTTCAGAAATTGGTTGTTAGAATCACTAGGCAAACATATTAAGGCATTTTAAAAATTGACAAAATATGCATGCAAAAGGAGAGACTTAGTCTTATTATAAATTAATAAAATTATTTAAATTAGTTCAAATCACCTGGGAAGACTTAATACAAGCTGCCAAAATTGGTATGGGTAAGACAACATTAATAGATAAAGGAAGAATGATAAAATCTAGATTTATTCTATGTCAGATTATTCTGTAAGTATTTTCTGATTTTTATTTTTGCAGTGGGAATCCCTAATGATGATTCATTAGAAGGACTAACAGAACTCAGGAAAGGAGTTATAGTTACATGTTACTACATTTAAAAAATGCAGATGAAGGGCAGCTCCTGTGGCTCAGCGAGTAGGGCGCTGGTCCCATATACCAAAAGTGGAGGGTTCAAGCCCGGCCTCAGCTGAACTGCAAAACAAAACAAAACAAAAAAATAGCCAGGTGCTGTGGCGGGCACCTGTAGTCCCAGCTACTAGGGAGGCTGAGGCAAGAGAATCGCTTGTGCCCAAGAGCCCAGGTTGCTGTAAGCTGTGTGATGCCACGGCACTCTACCCAGGGCGATAAAGTAAGACTCTGTCTCTACAAAAAAAAAAAAAAATGCAGATGAAAATCAGCAAAGATAAAAGGTGCAAAAGACAGTGCATTACATTTTCCCAGAGAAACAGAACCAGTAGGAGATCTCTCTCTCTTTCTCTGTCTATTGAGAAATTTATTGCAAAATTGGCTCATGCAGTTATGAGGGCTGAGAAGACCCCACTCTCTGCTGACCGCAAGCTAGAGAATCAGGAAAGCCAGGGATATAATTCAGTATGAAGATCTGAGAACTAGGAGTGCTGATGTCTAACAGCAAGAGAAGCTACATGTCTGCAGCTCAAATAGGGAGAGTAAATTGACCCTTCTGTCCTTGTGTTCTTTTGTGACTTTCCACGTTCAAGGATGGTCACCTGCCTTGGGGAGGATGCTCTTCTTTACTCGTCTACTGATTCAAATATTAATCCCTTGAGACCTCATCTCTAAAAATAGTCGCGCATTGTTGTGCCTGTAGTCCCAGATACTTGGGAGGCTGAGGCAAGAGTCTCTCTTAAGCCCAAGAGTTTGAGGTTGCTGTGAGCTGTGATGCTACAGCACTCTACCCAGGGTGACATAGCGAGACTCTGTCTCAAAAAAAAAAATGCTAATCACTTTAGGAAGCACCCTTTTGGATACCCCCAAAAGTAATGCTTTATCAGCTATATGGCCATTACTTAGTCTACATCAATTAATGCATAAAATTAACGATTATAGGCAGAGCCCAGGAGAGCTCAGGCAGGAGCTTTAATGGAAGCTTTCATAGTGGAGTTGTAGAGCACTAACTTCTCCCAGCAATGCTCTGTGACATGTATGAAATATTGCAAACCATGGAACCTCACTTGAACCTTGGTGTCCCAGGATTTCAGTGGGAGTCAGATATGTAGGCGTGGGAGAGGACCCACCTCACTCAGATATCAAACTGATACAGTAGTTCATGGCCACATGTGAAAAAAAAAAGCAAAACAACACAAGTATTCACTATATAATATTGTTAACATACCTGTTGACCAATGTATACTAAGACAGTCTCATCAGCCAGATGTTGAAATGGTTTATAGGCTACCTCCCAGGATCATTTAAGAACCCATTCTTTCCTTGGATTTGCAAGGGTTGAGCATCTCAATACTGCTTAGTTAACTTTTTAATGAAGACTTCATTTTGGAGACACCTAAGCTGAAATGACGCATTATATCAAATAGTTGCCTTTTATTTAAGAATGACAACTATAAAGACAACTCTGATCCACTAATCAGAGATGCTGTATTCAAAGAAAAGGCTTTTGTTCAACCTCAGAAGATTGGCAACTATGTATGCATGTTTATATTTTAAGTTAAAATAAACCATTTAAAGCAGCAGATATTATTTTTTATCCCCCCCTTCGACTGCTTTTTTCAATTTTCTTACTAATTACCTGTGCTGATCTCATCTGCTAAAAGACTTCTAATGAGCTTAAAATGATCTTAAAATTCCCATATTCATAAAATGAAGCACAATATAAGAGTGAGGTAAAGATAAAAATATATGAAGTATCCCAATCATTCTCAGCAATCACTCATAGCTGTGCTGCACAAATCATCATCATCAACTAACACGTTTTAATGATGATCAGCATCTGGTACTTTTCTTCCCCGATGTGATTCTAGGTTTCAATATCAAACAAAAGATACTGCAGTAGAGAGATGTGTACAGAGGCGAGTAACAGCATTTTAAAGTAGAGATGTGGAGCCCCTCTCCCCAAGGCTTTGGAGGGCAAGGATAAATGTGCACGCCTCACTCCTAGGCAGATGAGGGATGCATACAAGTCCATAGGATCAGATATTCTCATTCCTGCACACAGAATTTCCTTTATACAACAGTATGTAACTTCTCTTCGAAGAATCCCTCTCTTCTCCACATACTCAGTCTGACAACGAAGTTCATGAACTTGACCCTGTGCACTTTCGTTGGCAAGGCTGTGCAGACAGCTCAGTACTGTTTCGTAACCTTGGTGTATCAGTATCTCACTGCTGTGTTTGTGCTGAGTTGTGGTGGTATCTCATTGAATGGTGTGCATTATTGTTGCTGCATGTTTTTGTGTGCTGTCCAGAGAATGCCAACATTTGAATTAGAGCCATGAACAAATATTCATAAATTTGTTGTTAAACTTGGTAAGAGCAGAAACAAATTAAGGGACATGGTAGATCAAGTTCAGGGGGAAAATACCATGAAGAAAATAGCAGTGTACAAATGGATAATACATTTTTTGGAAGGGAGAGAAAGTGTCATTGATGAAGGAAGATTAGGGCGGCCTACAATGAGCAGAACTGATGAAAACATTGCAAAAATTGCCAAATTGCATGTTAAAATAATCAGCTGACTGAGAAGCATAGAAGATCAAGTAACATCGATAAGGAAACCTTTAGGAAAATCTTAGCCAGCAACTCAGGGCTTTTTCATTGTAACAATGCACCAGCTCACATGGCCCTCTCTGTGAGGGAGTTTTTAGCTAGTAAACAAATAGCTGTATTGGAATATCTTCTGATCTGGTCCCCAATAACTTTTTTCCTTACCTAAAGATAAAGGAAGTATTGAGAGAAAGACATTTGTATGATATTCAGGACATGAGTGTAATATGAAAACAGCTTTGATAGCTATTCCAGAAAAAGGGTTCCAAAATTGCTTTGAAGGGTGGGTAGGTGCTGGCATGGATGCGTAGCTTCCCGAGGTGGATACCTGGAAGATGAGCACCTTGAAGATGAGCATAGTGATATTTAGCAATGAGGCATGTAGCACTTTTCTGGAATGAATTCACAAACTTATTGTCAGACCTTGTAAGAAGGGACACTGGCAGAATTCTTAAAAGTGGAGGACTACTTTAAAGAGGGTCAGCAGTGCAATATATTATTAGAGTTACACTACTGGTCATCTACTGGTCACGGTCAGTGCCCTGAAATGGAACTCAAAGATTGCTAGCGAGGGAGCTATCACTATCTTTATAGAAGTTACTTATATTTTATTAAATCAGATATAGAGCATGACTGACAAATTATTATCTATTTATATTGTGCTGTACTGAACTTCAAGATATCCTAACCTCCAAATATTCGATATTTAATCTTATTGAAATACTATTCTCATGCATAATTCACTAATTCACTCTTAATTTTTTTGGTGCTGTTTTCATTACAGACCTTTGCAAATATACTTATAATGATGGTAAAAATATAAAATAAAATGTTAAATCTCAAATTAGCTTCAAAATAATTTTAAGAAAAATGTGAAGACAAACAGAAACATATTAATAATCCCCTGAGAAAGGTAGACCTATTGAGTAATGAATTATTGGTTTAATGTTGATGAACCTGAGTTTATCTTGAAACGTCTACCTTGGAATGAGGAATAGCTAAAGCTTAACCTCTTTTTACTGATTATGAACCTGGGTGAGATTGGAACAGCTCCAAAAAATAAAAGTTATTAATATCTCCTTGACAAGGACATCTATACATATAATTTAATTCATCCAAGGAATATTTATTGCCATTTCTGTGGTGGCATAATACTGGGTGCTGATGGGAGGAAAAAATCAATATTGTATTAGTTAAATATACACAAGAGAATGGTGCTTATAGAAGTAGAATTTATATAGAAGCAAGGGAAGAAATTTTGTTTCCAAACAAATATTTGATTTTAAAATATATGTAAAATTATAAGGCTATGTTTTATTTGACAAATATAAGTATTTCCTCTTCGACCAAAAATTACCTTAGCATAAAATTATCAACATGTACTTCCTTATATTTTATGCATTGCATGAAAACAGCACATTAATATTCATTAATATAATATTTTATATGTTGAGGATTTATTTCATCTCTTATTTCTTATTTTTTGCCTACAAGCCAAAATTGTTACTCCATGAAAAAGATTGTTAGTTACATTGTCTAAATAAGCTTGTGATAGAGTAAATAGAAAGTATTTTTACACCATTGTACATCAAGATAGTTAAAACTCCTGAATCAACTCTGATGAGACCTTTTCATATCACATAAAATTTGTTCATTTTCTTAATTAAACTATTTCATCTCGATTAATGTAACTTTTTGTTATATTCAATAAAATAAATTTTTGATTTTGTCATGTAAAGTATTGCATAGTTTACTTTCATCTATCCTTGAATGCTGGGTGATGTTATTATTCTATGTAAGTGATATGTGTGATGATCTCACAGTAATAACCCAGTTATTAGTATCTTGTTGCCTACATTGCTTCTGTGAGGCTTGCTATGTAAGTCATCGCAATTGTATCTTTGCATAAGAGTGAACTGTTTATTCTAGGTAAGAATTAGTGATGCTATTTTAATAAAAAACACAATATTATAATTATTTTGCCAATGATATGTTAATAATTTTATTATGTTTAAATATCTGTACCATAGTTGTAATATCTTGCAGGAATATTTAATTTTTCCAAAGTTATTTTTTATGGATATTAGAATCTTCAAAAAAGAAGATAATACTTCAGATTTTTTAAGATGTTGCTTTTTGGGTGCTCTGCTCCTCCCAACTCCTCTGAGGTGTTCCTTAGGCTGGTGGGGAGAAGTATCCCCCTGGGGGTCTTTTCTGGTCCCCAGCAGGAATTTGGAGTTGGGGTTGTCACACCACCTCTTTGAAGGTTGCTCCTGTGCCAAGGACTCCGAGGACTCCTTCATCTGCGCAACGCTCAGAGCTGAGAAGGCCACACGAACATCCAAGCACAGAAATAAGCACAACTAAGGAGAAGGAAGAAGCAAGAGGAAAAAGGAAGGGAAAAAAGTTAACAAGAAGAAAGCACCTTTTCCCCTAGAGTTTTGCCACTGCTTGCAACACTGGGGACCTTCTTGGTGTGGTGGGGTTTAGTGGCTCTGCCTTATTTTCAGCTGGTCTTTAGACCCTAGAGATCTGTTACTCTGGATTGAAATCTGATCTGTGAAGGAATACCAGAGTTAAGTCGTTGCACCCCCCACAGGCAACAATTGAAAAAGCCAAATCAAACCTTCCAACTACCACACACCCAGGGTACCACTTAGGAAAGTCCTCGGGTGATTAGCCCAACTGAAGAGGTGCTATTGAATTATCCTAGCCAGCACCAATCTCAAATAGAAAAGTTTAAAAAGTCTCTGGCAACTAGATAGCAGGGATCCGCTGGAAGCACCCCACGCCCTGTCCACACCCCTCGAGAAAGTGTTCAAGAATCTGGACTCCGTGGGGGAGAGACCTCCAAACCTCCAAACCTCAGGGTGAGAGTGGAGGGGAGTGCCGGGAGCTCCAACTTGCAGGTAGAGAATATA
>CAUYON010032543.1:0-13505 GCA_963573935.1 Arctocebus calabarensis
GGGACTCATGACCACAGTCCATGCCATCACTGCCACCCAGAAGACTGTGGATGGCCCCTCTGGGAAGTTGTGGCGTGATGGTCGCGGGGCTCTCCAGAACATCATCCCTGCCTCAACTGGTGCAGCCAAGGCTGTGGGCAAAGTTATCCCTGAGCTGAATAGGAAGCTTACTAGCATGGCCTTCCGTGTCCCCACTGCCAACATGTCAGTCGTGGATCTCACCTGCCGTCTGGAGAAGGCTGCCAAATACGATGATATCAAGAAGGTGGTGAAGCAGGCATCAGAGGGTGCCCTTAAGGGCATCCTGGGTTATACCGAGCACCAGGTTGTCTCCTCTGACTTCAACAGTGACCCCCATTCTTCCACCTTTGATGCTGGGGCTGGCATTGCCCTCAATGATCATTTTGTCAAACTCATTGCCTGGTATGATAATGAATTTGGCTACAGCAACAGGGTGGTGGATCTGATGGCCCACATGGCCTCCAAGGAGTAAGAACCCCCACACCACCAGCCCCAGCCAGAGCACGAGAGGAATAGAAAGGCCCTTAGCTGCTGGGCCCCTGCCTACTCAGTCCCCCACCTCACTGAGAATCTCCCCTCAACAGTTTCCACAACAGATCCCCTAAAGAATGGGATGGGCCTAGGGAGCCCTACCTTGTCATGTAACATCAATAAAGTTCCCTGAATTCAGCCAAAAAAAAAAAAAGTGGGGAGAACCTCAATCTTCTTTTCCCTTTATATATACTCTTCCAAATTATCTAAATAGCAACCATTCTCAACTATCCAAGATCTCTCTCTATGTCCCTAATCTACATATCCAACTTTCTATTTAACAATTTCATGCAGATGTACTACAGAGACTTCAAACTCAACATGTATTTCATCATCTACTTCCAGGGTTGCCCAAGTTAGTAAGTGGCACCACCAAATATCAAGTGCTCATGCTAGAGATGGAGTGATAAGTTTGACTCTTACTCCTTCTTTACTTCATTTATCCAATCATCAAATCCTGCACCTTCTAATTCCTAAATATCTGCAAATTATATTCACTTCCTTTGTTCTTTACTCACACTGATCTACCCTGGCCATCAATGTCCACACTGAATCACTGTGATGGCCTCCTAATTCTCCCTACATCCAAATGTGCTCCTAGCCAAAAAAAATTCTTTAAAAATGGTGATCATATGCTTGGTGATGGTATCCATACATATTTTTAAGATAAATCCTAAAATCCTTCCCGTGTCTTAAAAAGGCCCATCAGGATCTTGCTCCAATTTCCTATGAACCTCTTGAGTCCTCAATGGTACACATAAGAAAGATGAAGAATAACTTTAGAATAAGTAATAAGCCTATCTTTTACAAGTATATCTTTTACATCATGTAAGATTTAATTACACTGCCTACTTACTACAAAGTAAACAACCAGAAGAGGGACAAATGGCCTTATCTCTACTTCTGAGTATTACAAATTGTCTTAGACCCAGTGACCTTACAATGATAAGAAGTCTACTCTAGTTAATATCATTCTCGTCAAGTTCACAGATATGAAAAGGGCCATAAAATACATCAGAATTTGTCTATGACTCTTTGTCCAGACTTGTAGATATAATTACAGTTTTATAATGAAGTAAGGTATACACTAACTAATATGACTAAGAGGTTAGTACAGTTCTTTAAATCACAGTTAAAGCCTATAAACTTCATACAATGATGATCAGAATGCAAAGTAGCATAACATTTATGCAAGGAATTTGACAGTAGCAATAGTATGAAATGATGTACGTACAAGGATTTTCATGTAACAGAAGACAGCAAATAATACAAATGTCCATTAATAGGGGAATGGTTTTATAAACTATTCTATACCATAATGGAGTATTGAGCAGGTATAAATGGGAATGAAAAAGATGTCTATGCATTGCTATGGAGTGATTCCCAGTGTTTTCATATTGTTAAATTAAAATGAAATCAAGCTTTAAAGCAGTGTTTTAAAGGGGGGTGGTATAAAAATATACACATATCTTCTTATATTTTTAAACAAAAACAAAACAAAAACTAATTTTAAAAAATAGTTTTCTCTAGGGCAAGAAGGTGAATGTTGACAGTGATGCAAACCAGATATTTCTGAATAAACTCTATTCAGATAGTTGACTTATATAAGTATTTTTCATAATTTAAAACCAAAATTAAAACAAGGAAAAAAAAAGGCAATCCTGAAAATTAAAAACTGATGTAGATATCTGAATAAGATCAGTGGATTGTATCACTGTCAATATCTTGGCTATGATATCCTATTAATACTAGTTTTGCGGAAGATTAATGTTGGGAGAAAGTAGGCAAAGTCTACAACAATCTCTCTGTATTATTTCTTATAGTTGCATGTGAATCTACAATTATATCAATAACTTCAATTAAAAAAACAAATGGAAATATAAACAAACACAAATCTATCTACATCAAACTTATGGCTATACCACAAAGCAAAGAGTTATTTAAAGTGACTTAAAACTAATCAGCATTCAGTAGTCTCACTTTTTATAATACAGTATATTTAAACTGGTAGGATAAAGCAGATAAGTGTGTTAATGTGACAGGGAACACAGATTTTCAGAGATAAGATATATAAAAATAAAATTTAAAAAGTTGGTCCAAGTGCAATGGCTCATGCCTATAATCCTAGCACTCTGGGGGCCAAGAGGGAGGACTGTTTGAGACCCATGTGAGCATGACTGAGACCCCCATCTCTAAAAGAATAGAAAAATTAGCCAAGTGTAGTGGTGTGCTCCTACAGTCCCAGCTATTCAGGAGGCTGAGGCACGAGGATCATCAGCCCAGGAATTTGAGGTTGCAGTGAGCTATGATGATGCCAGTGCACTCTAGCCTGGGTGACAGAGTGAGACTGTGTCTACAAAAAAAAAAGAAAGAAAGAAAGAAAAGAAAAGAAAAGACATGGCCTTGCACAGTGCCTCACACCTATAACTCCAGCACTTTGGTGGGGCTGAAGCAGGAGGATCACTTGAGGCTTGGAGTGAAAGACCAGGTTGGGCAACATTGCAAGACAGTGTCTCTACAAAAAATTAAAAAATTAGCTAGTCATGGTGGCATGCACCTGTAGTCCCACCTACTTTGATGGCTGAGGTGGGAGGATCACTAGAGCCCAGGAATTTGAGGCTGCAGTGAGCTCTGATCATGCTACTGCACTCCAGCCTGGATGAGAGTGTCCCTAAAAATAAATAAATAAAATAAAATAAAAGCAAAAATATAAAAATTAAATAAAAACTCTTTAATTTCTTTCTTACTTTAAAAAAACTTGATATTGTGGAAATTTTCAGAAGCAGAAAGGAAGAGCCTCATGTATTCATTACCCTGCTCCTATAATTAACAACACAATGGGACCCCAACATAGTGGCTCACATTTGTAATCCCAGTACTTTGGAAGGCTGACACAGGATTACTTGAGGCTAGGAGTTTAAGAACAGCCTATACAAAAGGTTGACCCCCATCTCTACAAAAAAGTAGAAAAATTAGCCAAGTGCAGTAACACACACCTATAATCCCAGCTACTTGGGAGGCTAATATGGGGTAACTGCTTAAGCCCAGGAGTGTGAAGTTGCAGAAAGCTGTGATGAGGTCACTGTACTCCAGCCTGGGCAACACAGCGAGACCCTGTCTCAGAACAAAAAACAAAACAAAATGCATCGGTCACTCTTGTTTTACCGGTATTCAATCTAAGACCCACTACCACCATTTGCCTGATTTGGAGGCAAATCCCAGACATCAATAACATGTTATACATATATACTGCAGTCCTTATCTACAAAATGTAAGGGCTCTTTGTTGTAACATAACCACAGTGACAAAATTACACATTAAAAACTAGTCTCATATTAATTGGAAATAAAAAAATTCAAAAAATCCCTAAGAATTCCTTATTATCTAATAACTATCTTATAAATATACATTTGTTATTGCTACTTTTAACAGGAGATAATAGTATAAACTTGTATTTGTGGGATGCAAAACTTGTGCATATGAAAGACTTTTTTTTTTTTTTTTTTTTTGGAGACAGAGTCTCAAGCTGTTGTCCTGGGTAGAGTGCTATGGCATACTAGCTCACAGCAACCTCAAACTCTTGGGCTCGTTCAAGTGATCCTCTTGCCTCAGTTTTTCTATTTGCAGAACTTATGAGCTCAAGCAATCCACCTGCCTTGGCCTACCAGAGTGCTAGGATTAGAGGCGTGAGTCACCACGCCGGGCCTGGAAGGTTGACTTTTTAACTGCGAGAATTGAGATATGCAGATTTAGCTATACTTGAGGGTCCTGGAACCAATCCCCTGTGTTTACTGAAGGACAACTGTACATAGAATTCTTTTATAACCCTCTGCCAACTAGTGTTACCATCTTAGGTAACTATAGTACATTTATCAAAACTAAGAGTAACACTGATATATTACTATTAACTAAACTCCAGACTTTATCTGTACTTTCATCAGTTTGTTGACTAATGTACCTTTTCTGTTTCAGGATCTCATTCAGGATTCTGCATAGTATTTAGTCATCATGTCCCCTCAGTTTCCTCTCGTCTATGATAGTTGCTCAGTCTTTCCTTGTTTTTCATAACCTTGATAATTAGAGTACTGACCAGGTTTTTTTTTGGCAGGGGCTGGATTTGAACCCGCCACCTCTGGCATTTGGGGCCAGCACTCTACTCCTTAAGCCACAGGCGCCTCCCCATGACCAGGTATTTTATAAAATGTCCCTCATTTTGGGTTTGGATGATATCTTTCTCTTGCCTATGTAAGAATTATGCTTTTTGGGGAGGAAGATTATCAAAGGTGAAATGGCCTTCTCATCATATCATATCAGGGGATAGATGATACCCATATTACTTATCACTGGTGATGTTAACTTGGTCACTTGTTAAAGCCAGCATCTGTCAGTTCTCTCCACTGTAAAGTTACTATTTTCCTTCCCGTATTTTGTTCTTTGAAAGAGAGTCACCAAGTCCAGCATACAGTTGAAAAGGGAGATTATCTACACTTAGTACTTGGAATTCTTCTGTAAGGAAGGTTTTTCTTTCCTTCTCCCATGTATTTATTTGTATAATTATTCCTTTATATCAGTATGGACACATATGTATGTTTATTTTATACTTAGAGTTATAACCTAATACTATGCTATTATTATTATTTTTGCTCAAATTGTTCTAGTTTTGGCCATTGGAAATGGTTTCAGGTTGGTTCCTTTTTGTCTCTGACATACCTCCTTTGAACACTTCCTTACATTCAAGTCCTCTAATATGCTTCAGGCTTATATTATATTTTCCCTGCCTCAGTCCAAGAACTAATAATCATTTCTTTTTTTTTTCTTTTTTTTGAGACAGAGCCTCAAGCTGTCACCCTGGATAGAGTGCCGTCGCATCACAGCTCACAGCAACCTCCAATTCGTGGACTCAAGTGAGTCTCTTGCCTCCACCTCCCAAGTAGCTGGGACTGCAGGTGCCCACCACAATGCCCGGCCATTGTTTGGTTGCAGCCATCATTGTTGTTTGGCGGGCCTGGGCTGGATTCGAACCTGCCAGCTCAGGTGTACATGGCTGGCACCTTAGCCCACTGAGCCACAGGCGCCGAGCCATAATAATCAGTTCTTAAAGGAACTCTGCACTCCTATTAGAGGAGGAGATTTAGAAAAGAAGATCTAGGAGCAGATGTGCTCATTACTACTGGAGTATCACTGCTTTCAGCTCTCTTAAGTGGACAGAGCTAGGAAATATATGTATGTATACTTACTCGTGTATGTAAATATATCTATAATTACTTCTGTATTTATCTCTCTGTGTGTGTGTGTACATATAAGTTAAATATAAGGTCATTCTGCTGTCTCCAACTCTAATCCAGCACCATTCTAGTGCCAAAGAGTCCATTCTTGCCTTCCCTCTTGTTTATGTGTAACTTACTCTGACAGAATTTTAATGTTCTGCAAATTTAAAAACTCAATAAGCAGAATAAAACAGGCAAATTTGGGGAAAATATTTACAAATACATGAAAAAGGTAAATATCCTTAGTAAGTAAAGAATTCTTACAACTAAACACCTAAAGAACTGAAGACAACTAAATAATAAAGAAAGTGACTAGATGAAAAAGAAATGGGTAAACATACTTTTGAAAATATTTGATTACACTAATAACAAAATAAATGCAAATTAAAACAACACATTATTCTGACCTATCAAATGCAAACATGGACATTCTCCTCTACCATTGGTATGAATATAAATTGGTGGGTCACTTTATGGAGAGTATTATGAAATTAGATAAAAAGAGTTTTAAATATATTCTTAGAGTTTTGCTTTGGTTAAGAGGACTACATGATATCTCCCATTGAAGACAACTAAGTAACTTGAAAAGAAAAACAGGAAAACATCAAAGTATTAACCAAATTGTCAGGAATGTCTCTGAGATCTAGGAGAGAATGGCAATTCAGAGAGATTAGGCTAAGGATCATAGTCCTATTTGCCCTGAGGACATCTGCTTACATAGATGATATTTCTCAGTGAAAGCAAGTCTGAATTCAGGGAAATCTGATAGAGTCTATTCTCCAGCATTGAGCTGGGATGAACTATAATCAGTTCCTTCACAGACTTGCATCCTGACTTTACCTCTAAGTGGCCCTGAAAATCCAAGCCTTGAGCCTTGATTAAGATAGGGCTCAAGCTGTTAATGCCAGAAAGTGCCCAGTAGAACCAAATAAAAATTTCTCTCTGGAGGAAGAAAGCATCATCCTAGGCCAGTAATTTTCAACGTAATTCCCAGCACAATGAAAATGAATCAGGTACAGGAAGAAATAAGAGATTTTGACCAAGTCCCTGCAAAAATAATAGACACTAATGGCAAACCCATAGGGATTCATATACTGAGATCATTCAACACAATTTATCAAACAATGAAGCTTACTATGTCCCAGAACATAAAAGCTGAGCTTGAACTTTTTGGCAAGAAAATGAAAGTAAAAAGTAATATAGGAAGTTTATAAAAGGAAATAGAAACTATAAAATTAAAAAATATAATTAAAACTAAAAATTCACTAAATAGATTAACAGATTAGACAATGTAGAAGAGAACATTAGAGGACTGAAAGAGTGGACAGAAGAAACAGAACAAAGTATGAAGAAAAAACATGTAAAATACAGGAAGAAAGGGGGGAGACAGAGAAAATACCACAAAATACACTTCTACTTATATTTATTATGGTCACAAAGATGATGAGAGAGAGATCAGAGGGAATATCAGAAGAGATAATGGTTAATGACTGTGTATAAACACAAATAATATCAACACACAGATTGAAGAAACTTAAAAAGAATTTAAGGCAAGGTGAAAATACACATATACAAACACTCTTTAAGACACATCACAGAGAAAACTACAGAAAACAAAAGATGAAGAAAAAATTTTAATGATTTGAAAAATAAAGACAGATTACCCTCAGAGAAGTAATAGGCTGCTAGATGAATTTTCAATATCGACGGGTGCTAAAAGATAGTAGAATGATATATAATGGAAAGAAAATGCCAATCGAAAATTCTTTGCCATGTCAAGTCTATGAAGGGTAGAGTATAAATGTCTTAACACAATAATTAAGTGAAGGCTATGTTAACCAGTTTGATGTAAGAATTCCAAATTGTATATAAAATCAGCACATTGTACCCCATAAATGCATTAATGGATACAGCTATGATGTAATAAAGAAAAAAAAAAGACTGAATGGAAGGCTATGTGCAGTAGCTCACACCTGTAATCCTAGCACTCTGGGAGGCCCGAGTGGGTGGACAGCTTGAGCCCACGAGTTAGAGTCCAGCCTGAGCAAAAGTGAGACCCTGTCTCTACTAAAAATAGAAAATCTGAGGCAAGAGGACCACTTGCACCCAAGAGTTTGAGGTTGCTGTGAGCTATGATGCTATGGTATTCTATCCAGGGTGACAGCTTTAGACTTTGTCTCCAAAAAAAAAAAAAAAAAAAAAAGGCTAAAGGGAATGTAAGAAAATTCTGAAACTAACAAAAATGGAAAGTTTGTACCCAACAGAATGACACAAGGAAACTAACTCGGATAAAACCTTAGAGATGCTGAAAGAATAAAGAACACAGAAAGGATTAAATGTGTGGTCAATCTAAATAAAGATAATTAAATACATCCACGGGGGGTGGCAAGATGGCAGACTGGAGCCAGCCTCCAACAGAAGCTCCTCTCTAGAGGGAAGGATAATGTCCAAAAAGTACCCAATTAAGCTAAAGACTGGGAGCCGAGCTGAGAGAGAAGAGTGATAATGGCAGGTCACCTCTGCTGAGGCAAGCTGTGACTCCAAGAAAGCAAACTTCAGGTACAAAATTCATCCGAAAGGAAAAGTGACTGTCCCTTCCCTCAAGAAAGTTGTGTTTTTTTTTTTTTTTCTTCCTCTCTTCATTTGCTCCTGTAGGTTTTCTACAGGTAAGTGGTGAACTGAGGACCTCTTGTCTCACCCCATGGGTGAGAGCTGTAGGAAGTGGGGTCTACTTCCCAGAGGGACCCTGTTGTGACCCTGAGCACTCTCTTGCTAGGCAGAAAAATTGAACTAACATTTTCCCTGCCATTCTGAACTTCCAGTCCACCCCTCCCCCTTGCCTGACAAACCAGAAGCCTAACCCCTGCAGAGACTGCAGGAGGAGACTCATGAGCAGCACCCTCCACCCTGCCAGATCAAGCACCCTGCCTCCACCCAGCCAGAGCCTTGCCTCTTGCCCTGCTAGAGCTGTGCTCCGCCCAGCCAGAGTCATGAGCCGAGCACTCTCCTGGCTGAAGTCATCAGGCACCAGGCACTACCAAACTGTGTGCAGCATTCCCTGCCCTGCTGCTGGATCCGTGCCCCTTGTGCTCTGGGAGCTGTTCCTACAGTCAGAACTCCCTGACTGTGGCAGTCACCTGGGAGCTGCACAGGGTCACTTCCCACAAAGATCCAGCAACAATAGAGCAATCCTGCCAGGGTCTAATCTTGGAGAGACACCTCCCCGACTCT
Source organism: Arctocebus calabarensis (assembly GCA_963573935.1). Lineage (NCBI taxonomy): Eukaryota > Metazoa > Chordata > Mammalia > Primates > Lorisidae > Arctocebus > Arctocebus calabarensis. Next base: position 9,051 of record CAUYON010032543.1, read on the forward strand.
GAAGACTGCCAGAGGAAACCAGAATTCACTCTATAGGGATACTGGTGCTGCAGAGTGGCTGGGGCAAAGGCGCCGTGGCTGAGGGAGAAAAGCATTTGCTGACTTGTTACCCTCAGGATTAGACTGAGTCCAAGTGGAACACTTGCCGGTGGCTATTGAGTACCCGAGGCAGGCAGGCCTCAGCTTCCCCAGCTGGCTGGTGGCAGAGGGTAGTGGCCGGGCCATGGGGGCATTGACCTTCCTTTGACACTGACAGGCGCAAAGCTCTAGCACATCTGCTCATTGGAGGGAGTAGGACCTCAGCTCTGTGGGGTTGCCAGTGACTGAGTGTGAAAGAGGAGCAAAGTAGAGAAAGAGACACAGCCCCCTGGTCCAACTCTGCTACTGGGTGGGCCTTTCTGACTCCACAGAGCACTGGAGCAAGCCAAATTTGAGCAGCTAGTAGACCTCTGCCATCTAGTTGCAGGAGACCTTTTGAACTCTCCCATTTGAGAGTTCGTACTAACTAGGTCAATTAGTTTGGAACTCCTAACCTGGGCAAATCACCCAAGGACCCTCTCAGGTGATACCCTGGTTGTGTGGTAACAGGAAGGGTTGATTTTCCTCTTCCAGTTGTTGTCCACGGGGAGTGGGGTGTCTTAGTTGCTTGTATTTCTCCACAGCTAAGACTTTTCTAGAGTCACTGATCCACTAGGATTAGATAAGAACCAGCTGAATATAAGACAGAGCCATCTAACCCCACCACACCAAGTAGGTTTCCTCAGCCTCAGCCTGTAATACTGTACGGGTCCTTTGCAAAGTTATAGGGGAGAAAGCTGCAGTCATCAGTCCCAGATCCTTGACAAAGGGCTGGTTAACCACAACTCCAGGAACTCCCAGTCCAATTGCACCTTACCTGCCCTTCTAGCCAATGGTGAAAAACAATCATGAGGCGGAATCAGCAGAAAAACTCTGGCAACATGAATAATCAGAGTAGATCAACTCCCCCAAGGAACGATATGGCAGACACAGCACAAGATCCCATTCATAAACAAATGGCTGAGATGTCAAAAATTGAGTTCAGAATTTGGATAGCAAATAAGATCAACAGAATGGGGGTAAATATGGAATTAGAATTTCAAGGAGTAATTCAAAAGATGTCTGAAGAATTCAACGAATTCAAAGACAAAATCACCGAAGATTTTGACACATTGAGGCAAGAACTTGTAGCCCTCAAAGATCTGAGAAATACAGTAGAATCCCTCAGTTACAGAATGGAGCAGGCAGAAGAAATGATCTCTGAAATTGAAGACAAAGCTTTTGAATGCTCCCAAACACTCAAAGAGGAAAAAAAGCAGAGAACAAAAATGGATCATTCTCTCAGAGAGCTCTGGGATAATTTGAAGAGATCTAATATTTGCCCAATAGGAATAACTGAAGGTGATGAGGTTGCCACAAAGGATACAGAGGCTTTACTTCATGAAATAATCAAAGAGAATTTTCCAGACATGCCAAGAGATTCTGAAATTCAGATAGCAGTTTCATAATACCAGCATGACTCAACCCAAATAAAAATTCTCATAGACACCTTATAATTAGCTTCACCAAAGTTAATATGAAGGAGAAAATTCTGCAAGCAGCCAGATGTAAGAAAACCATAACCTACAAGGGGAAGAACATTAGAATGACTACAGATCTCTCTGCTGAAATCTTTCAAGCTAGAAGAGGGTGGTCATTGACCTTTAATCTCCTTAAACAAAATACGTTTCAACCCAGGATCCTCTATCCAGCTAAACTGAGTTTCATCTATGATGGAGAAATTAAATACTTTAATGACATTCACATGTTGAAGAAACTTGCCATAACTGAACCAGCTTTCCAGGATATTCTCAGACCTATCCTCCATAATGAATAGCACAATCCTCCACCACCAAAGTAAACTCACTCACAAACTTTTGATCAAATTCCAACTTCCACAGTGGCGAAAGGATTAAAAATGTCCACTGGACTTTTGAAAAACCGAATACCCAAAATACTATCTGGCTTATCAATACTCTCAATTAATGTGAATGGCTTAAATTGCCATCTAAAGAGGCACAGGTTGGCTGACTGGATGCAAAAACTCAGGCCAGACATCTGCTGCATTCAAGACTCTCACCTTACCTTAAAAGATAAACACAGACTCAGGGTGAAGGGATGGTCATCTATAATTCAGGCAAATGGAAATCAGAAAAAAGTAGGTATTGCAATTTTATTCGCAGATACAATAGGCATTAAACCAACAAAAGTAAGGAAAGATGATGGTCACTTCATATTTGTTAAGAGAAACACTCAACATGATGAGATTTCAATTATTAACATTTATGCACCCAACCAAAATGTGCCTCAATTTATAAGAGAGATTCTACTTGATTTCCTCCAGCACCATTATTGTTGGAGACTTTAACACTCCTTTGGCAGTGTTGGATAGATCCTCCAAAAAGAAGTTAAGCAAAGAAATTTTAGACTTAAACTTAACCATTCAACATTTGCATTTAATAGACATCTATAGAACATTTCATTCTAACAAAATTGAATACACATTTTCATCAGCCCATGAATCATCCTCCAAAATTCATCACATCTTAGGTCACAAGTCTAACCTCAGCAAATTTAAAAGAATAGAAATCATTCCTTGTATTTTCTCGGACTATCATGGAATAAAAGTTGAACTCAGTAACAATAGGAATCTGCATATGCATACAAAAACATGGAAACGGAATAACCTCATGCTGAATGACAGCTGGGTCATAGATGAGATTAAGAAGGAAATTACCAAATTTTTGGAACCAAATGATAATGAAGACATGAACTATCAGAACCTCTGGGATACCACAAAGGTAGTCCTAAGAGGGAAATTTATAGTGTTGCAAGCCTTCCTCAAGAAAACGGAAAGAGAGGAAGTCAACACTTAATGGGACATCTCAAGCAACTGGAAAAGGAAGAATATTCCAACCCTAAACATAGCAGAAGAAAAGAAATAACTAAAATTAGAGCAGAACTAAATGAAATTGAAAACAAAAGAATCATACAACACATTAACCAATCTAAAAGCTGTTTTTTTGAAAAGGTCAATAAAATAGATAAACCTTTGGCTAACCTAACCAGAATTAAAAGAGTAAAATCCCTAATTTCATCAATCAGAAATGATAAAGGCCAAATAACAACAGACTCCTCATAAATTCAACAAATCCTTAGTGAATATTACATAAAACTCTATTCACAGAAGTATGAAAATCTGAAGGAGATAGATCAATATTTTGAAAAATGCCACCCTCCTAGACTTAGCCAGACAGAAGTGGAAAGTTGAACAAGCCTATAACAAGTTCTGAAACAGCATCAACTATAAGAAATCTCCCCAAAAAGAAAATCCCAGGACCAGATAGCTTCACATCAGAATTCTATCAAATCTTTAAGGAGGACCTAGTACCTATATTACTTAACCTTTTCCAAAACATAGAAAAAGAAGGAATACTTCCCAACACATTCTATGAAGCAAATATCACCTGATACCCAGACCAGGAAAAGACCCAACAAGAAAAGAAAATTATAGACCAATATATCTAATGAATATTGATTAAAAAACATTCAATAAGATCCTAGCAAACAAAATCCAACAACACATCAAACAAATTATACATCACGACCAGGTGGGTTTCATCCCAGTGTTCCAAGGATGGTTCAATATACATAAATCCATAACTATAATACATCACACAACCAAATTAAAAAACAAAGACCATATGATTCTGTCAATTGATGCAGAAAAGGCTTTTGATAATATTCACCATCCTTTCTTGATCAGAACACTTAAGAAAATAGGTATAAAAGGAACATTTCTTAAAATAGAGGCCATCTATAGCAAACCCACAGCCAATATTGTACTGAATGGAGTAAAATTGAAATCATTTCCACTCAAATCAAGAACCAAGCAAGGATGCCCACTGTCTCCACTGTTTTTTAACATTGTAATGGAAGTCTTAGCCACTGCAATCAGGCAAGAGAAGGCAATCAAGGGGATTCAAACAGGACCAGAGGAGATCAAACTGTCACTCTATGCAGATGATATGATTATATATCCGGAAAACCCCAGAGAATCAACTACAAAACTCCTAGAAGTGATCAAGGAATACAGCAACGCCTCAGGATACAAAATTAACACTCGCAAATCTGTTGCCTTTATGTATACACCAACAATAGTCATGGGGAAAAAACAGTCAAGGTCTCTATTCCCTTTACAACAGTACCAAAGAAGATGAAATATCTGGGAGTGTATCTAATTAAGGACATGAAAGATCTCTATAAAGAGAATTATAAAACTCTGAGAAAAGAAATAGCTGAAGATGTTAACAAATGGAAAAATATACCATGCTCATGGCTGGGAAGAATCAACATTGTTAAAATGTCTATACTACCTAAAGCAATCTACAGATTTAA
>CAUYON010032545.1:0-24652 GCA_963573935.1 Arctocebus calabarensis
GCACAATTCATATACATTCAGAAATGTTTTGATCGTACTGTTACAGATAGCCTTCATGGCGCATGACCTACAGACACACGAGATCTCCTCTCTTCTTATTCCAACTGTCTGCTTGGATTCAGGGTACCAATTCCACATATCTCTCTAAGAGGTGAAATTAACTTGGGGAGAGTGAGGTAAATGAGTAGGAAGAATTAGATGCTCTCAGTTTCACAGCCTGGGGCCTGGGAATTGGTAATGGCTTTCCCAGAAATAAGAGAGAATGGAATGGGTTTTATGGAGGGAAAAGATATTTAGTTTTTATTACTGTTGCTTTAACTTGCTGGTATGATATGCTGGTGTGTTGGGATCTGTTCAGCAGAGAGCACATGGGAGAGGCTGAGCCTGATTCTTCACATTTGGGAGTGGCCCATGGATAAGACAGGGATAAAGGGAGTTCTGGTCATGGGGGATTACATGAGCAAGCAATGTTGGGGGAAGCAGGGGTCAGCTGACTGAACTCCTGAAAGTTGTCTGTAGGAGGAATTGGTTCCACCAGAGACAGAAGGGAAAGCACCAGAGATAAGACAGAATGAGACAAGCATTTGTCATGGCAGAGAAGCCAGGAGAACATCTCAATAGTTTAAATAATTTTGAAACAAATGGCATGGAGAATTTAAAGATGATGAGAATTGGGAAGCATTATAAAATTTGGCTCCTTGGCATGATAACAATAAAACACACACTATCCAGGACAAGATCAGATCAGTGTGGTGTGTCACTCAATCCTTACAGTAACTGTAAGACATCAGGATTTCTTGTAACTCTATTTTATGATGAAGAAAACGAAGTTACATATTAAAAGACTCAACAGCCTTAACCCTTGGGAGAACTGAGTTCCAAGTCCTGGTATCTGACTCCAGAGCTAGAGTTCTTTAACATTTCAATTCTATGGAAAACTCATCGCTAGCATAGGGCTAGAAAATAGATTGTAAAAAGCCGAGAAACTCTTGGGCGATGAGGAAATAATAGCAGAAGGTGTCAACTACTCTTTCAAGAAATTTAACAGAGATAAGAAGAGTAGAGAGAGGAAACCAGAATATGGTAGAGAAAAGTTTAGAGTTTTATTGTTGTTTCTGAGGATGAGGAAGACAGGACATAGGAAGAAGGGATGGGATTGACAGTAGAAGACAGGGGTTTGCAATTTCATCTACTACATAGGAAGTTATGGCACAGTGGGACTGGGTATTTCTCAGGTGGGTGCAGTAACTGGCAAGAAATGGATCAAAAACCCTTCCAAGTAATGAGCAGGGAGGTCAGTGAAGGGGAAGGTATACTGCTTGGAGCATAAGGAAGGAAAGGGACTTGGAGAGGGAGACATGAGAAGACGCGTGTCAAAATAAAAAAGGGAATTGTGGGGTGGACCTGTGGCTCAGTGGGTAGGGCGCCTGCCCCATATACTGAGGTTGGTGGGTTCAAACCCGGCCCTGGCCAAACTGCAACAAAAAATAGCCGGGCATTGTGGCGGGCACCTATAGTCCCAGCTACTCAGTAGGCTGAGGCAAGAGAATCACCTAAGCCTAGGAGTTGAAGGTTACTGTGAGCTGTGATGCCATAGCACTCTATTGAGGGTGACAAAGTGAGATCCTGTCTCAAAATAAAAAAAGAAAAGAGAGAGACGAGAAGCAAGTGGACAGAGATGGAAAGAGGTTACTGCACCTAAAAGTGGCCCTGCAAAAGTGTGCCCTAGGGACCCAACTCCTGGTGGGACATGGAACTAGTGATGGCTGTCCAACCTCCTTTGTTAGATAAGTTTCTCCAGAAAACCATGCTATAAAGCAAGGTGTTTGAGATAGGCCATGCTCTGTGCAATCTACTTGGGGCGATGGTGGTGGATGGGACTTGAGTTTGCCACCTATTTAATGGGCTGGACATTTTGTCAATTATAAGGTCCCTGGATTTGAGTTTTATTTGGTGGCATTGCGTGGAATTGCTTAGGTCAAACCAATTTCAATTTCAAATATTAACATAACTAGAGTTCCTTGTGTCTTAATTAGGGGTCATCAACTCTCTTGTAAAGTGGTCCCTGGCAGGACTGCCTGCGGTAATTTGGGGAGCTCAGTGAAGCTTAAAGTGAAGGATTTGATAGTCAGTATTTTTAGTCATATTGTTTTGTTCTTCAGCAAATAATGGGTAGCTCAGAGTCCAATTAGAGCAGTATTGAAGTGATTTCACATTTGCATATTTGAGTTGACCATCTTCAGAAGGAGAGGCCAGGCCTTGCAGCTCTCCAATTATTCACAGCAATTAGAAGAGATGATCAGACACTTCTGAGGTCTCATTAGCGGGCGCCATGTGGGCTCTGACTTCTCCGAGATCGCAGCGCGGTTGGGCCCGTGCGACACATTCTCCTGGGGGACAGTCTGCAGACAGAGACTCACATCGAGTTCAACAAAACTGGCTATTTCACAGCCGATTTCTACTTTCTCCCTAAAAAGTCATTCATTACTGCTTTTCCCTGGAACGTACATTGTAAATACCAATGTCTTTTGTAGTTGAAAGCTCTCTCCATTTATTTTAGATCTATATAAACCTGCTATCATCTTGGGGCTTGATACTAGGCCACAGTGATTTCCCAGCAGTGAAACCTGGAGCTTGGTACTAACTTTGAAAAATGAGGTGGGGCCACACCTACGGTGCATCTTAGAAGGGTACAGGTGAACCTTACTAAATGCAGAATACAAATGTCTTCGTATAACAACGGAGAAAATGCCAGGAAGGCTATGTTAATCAGTTTGATGAGAATAGTTAAGATTGTATACGAAACCAGCACATTGTACCCCTTGATTGCACTATTGTACACAGCTATGATTTAATAATAAAGACAAAAAGATTTGAAAAAAAAAAGAAAAATGAGGCATTCAGCTTTGTAAACATTCTTATCTTCACTTATGAATAATCACCTTTTTTTACCCATAGGCACTTTAGGACTAGATTGGAGTTTTGGTAGTAAAGTCCTCCATTTGTAGAAGCTAGGTCTCAGCTCTCTGTTCCTGACTGCACCCGGTGTCACAGTTTCCAAACCAGGGAGTTTCTCTGTAATGATGCCCAGACCTCCCATTCTGCCGTATCCACCAAACCACCCTCAGACCCCCGAGGAAATCCAGAAAGATGGTCTCTCTTTCCTTGTATGTTGCCTCACCAAGTAGAGCTCTGCCTCGGTCTCTCTGTAATTCAAGACTTAAATACATTTCTGCATTCCAAAATCCAGTCTAAATCTGAAAAAGATAATAATTCTCAGCATTTTCTAGGTTTCATTTTTTTTTTTTGAGACAGAGCCTCAAGCTGTCACCCTGGACAGAGTGCTGTGGCATCACAGCTCACAGCAACCTCCACTTCCTGGGCTCAAGCGAGTCTCCTGCCTCAGCCTCCCAAGTAGCTGGGACTACAGGTGCCCGATACAACGCCTGGCCATTTTTTGGTTGCAGCCATCGTTGTTTGGTGGCCTAGGCTGGATTCGAACCCGCAAGCTCAGGTGTATGTGGTTGGCGCCTTAGCCTGTTGAGCCACAGGCGCCAAGCCTAGGTTTCATTTTTAATTGCCAAATAGAGCATAGAGAGAGTGGAAGGAGAATCATCTTGTAGTATTGAGTGATTTGCGAATGCTGGACCAGCGATGAGTCACCTCTCACCCTTAATCTCTTCATCTGCAAAAATAGCAATAATACTTAATATTTATCCTTTGTGTTTCATCCAGTTGCTCTAAGACCCAAAGGAGATGATATTTGTAGAACAGTGTTGGAAATGATGAATTGACCACGTGCCTTCTCACATGTATTGAGAATTCTTGATCTGTGGCCAAAACTCTACTACAGATGGAATTCGAGGTGACACTGGTTATGGGGATTCTGGAGGCTGCCTGCCTGGGATTGATTCCTGTCTTCACCACTTCCGAGCTGTGTGACTGTGGGATGTTGCTGAATCCCTCTCATTTCCTTCTCTGTAGCAGCATTACAGTAATAATAAGGTCCACATTGTAGGGTTTTCTGAGGATCAGAAGAATAAGAGACACAGAGTCATGCAAGCGCAGCAAATTCACTAGAAAGACCAGTTTAAAAAAAAAAAGAAATCTTTGTTGATACACCTGGGAGAGTTGGGATTGGGATTCTGGGATTTAACATTAGTCGTTCCAAGGTTTTCCCAAGACAATCATTTGAGCCCAGGAGTTGAGGACCAGCCTGAGCAAGAGTAAGACCCTGTCTCTACAAAACATAGCCGAGTGTGGTGGTGTGCACCTGTAGCCACAGTCACTCAGGAGGCTGAACGAGGAAGATCCTGTGAGGCCAGGAGTTTGACGTTGCAGTGAGTTATACTGAGAGCCACTACGCCCTGGCTCTGGGTAACAGAGTAAGAACCAATCTCAAAAAAAGAAAAAAAAGGAAAAGAATTATAATTTCTTGTGATCTCAGTTTCTGTACTATTTTGTGAATGTTTAGTAAATCAAAAATTACTTTATACTAAACTTGGAACCAAACCAAATCTTTTTTTTTTTCCTTTCTGTCACTGAAAACATGGCTTATCACATTCTGAAAAATCTCTCTTTTCTAATCAGTAGCTTCCACCCTCTCAATCCCTTCCATAATAGCATAATCTGGCCTTTCACACCCCAGGCCTATTATAAGAACAGATCCAGACGCCAGAAACTTTGTAGCCAGGACAGGGATCATGCAGTGAATGTGTAGAGCTAGGCTCAGCTTGGGTCTAATGTCTCTGAATGTAAGAATGACTAAGAATTGGCTCTTCATGGGGGAAGAGACTTCTCCCAGGGAAGGGCATTGTGTGTGAGTCTTGATCTTGGTCTACAGCAGGACTCTGCTGCAGGCTTGAGGCCCTCCTGGAGGAGAATGGGAAGGGCAAGGCAATGGACGTGTCCCCAAGATGAATTCTTTGTTGCTCACTGTAATTATCTCATTGTCCTTTCTCATCAATGTGCTCACGTCTCCTCCATACAAGAATGGAAAACAAGACATCACCTACGAAGCAGAGTCTGGTGTGGAAAGCATTACTTCTGGGGGTCCCTAGGAATCAAGTCTGCCATGAAATGCAGTTGCTGTCACTAGACATGTCATTCCCCAACTTGACTTTAATTAAGCTGACTTTAATACCCTCATTTCAAATTTCAGAAGTTTTCATGGAGGTTTGACTGCTCATTTCCCAGTGCTGGAGAATTTCTTATGTTTTTATTAGTTTGTTCTTTGAGTAGAGAGCAGACAATTTGATAACAACACAATATTTCATTTTAAGCAAATGTGGTCATCTGGAAGGCAATCAAGGACTTTCTTAAATATAATACAACATAATAAAATTTATCATCCTTTAAAGCTATAAGTACACTGGCCTTTTGGTGGTGGTGGTATTTTCTCATCTGTTTCCATTCATTCCACTTCTCTGCCATCATTTTCTTCTGAGAATAAATTTCCAAAGACTAGATTTGCCACCTGGATTCAGAGATGTCCCAAATGTGGACCCAGTGGTTGTGAATCAGAACATGGTATTTGAAGTTCCAAGCATGAAAATCGCAGCAGCCTGTGGAAATGATGTAAAGGAAATCCTGCCCATCACTCGCCTTTTGAGATTTACAGTGCTCAGCACTGAGGCAAAGCTCACTCCTGGAGACAGGAGTCATCCAGGAGGCTAAGCTTATTCTGAATTAGTTTGTTTGGGTCCTAAGGCAAACTTTCTGTTTTGTAATGAGTTCTTCTTGCAAATGTTTTCAACTTGTGAGGAAAGACCAGCCTGTTACAAGACATTTCATGAATCTTTATTTCTGAACCAAACTAAGTGGTTATGTACAGAATAAGAAACATAAGAATTTCATTGTCAAAAGTGGTATATTGTCTTTTCTTGGCATCAATTGTCATAGATGTAATAATTGTAAGCATCCGTAACACATGAAATTTTAGGAAAGTGAGAAAGACTTAGAATAATCAAAATTTAATTCAGGGAGGAAGCTTAGAGATCATTCTCTTTTTTAAATTTATTTATTAAATCATAGCTGTGTACATTAGTGCAATCATGGGGTACAGTGGGCGGGTTTCATATACAATCTGAAATATTTTCATCCAACTGTTCAACATAACCATCATGAGATTTTCTCGTTTATTATGTGAAAACATTTGTGTTCTACATTCAATAGGTTTTGCCTGTCCCTTCTAAGATGCACCGTAAGTGTGATCCCACCATTTACCCTCTCTCCACTCACCTTCCCCCTCTCCTTTCCCTCCCTTACCCTTTTCCCCATATTCTTGTGCTATAATTGGGTTAGAGATCATTCTTGCTGTGCACTACATCTCTAAGGAGGAACCCACGATATGGGACTCTGAGGTGACACAGCAATTTGGGGAGGGGCAGGAGAATTGTGACCAGGCCTGGGTAGGTCTGGGGGGTCTGCTCTCCCAGGTCCTTGCTCTGCAGAAATGTACGTTTGCTGTTTCCAGAGTTGTACCTCTTAAGGAATTTCATCTTATTTGCAAATAATGACAAGATAAATGTTGAGTTTACTTTTAAAATGTGTGCTCCACTAGGGACCTCTTTAAGGACCAGAACCACAGGAAGACCTTTAAGAGATTGATGAGTGAATTTTACATGAAACAAACATATCCACCACATATGAGAGAGTGATACTTTAAATTTTGTATTTTTGCAACTCAACTATAATTCAAGTCAATTGCGAGTAAATATTCATTCTGACATGGCTTTAAATGTGTTTACTTTGATATATCTGTTGTATTGTTCTAAATCTTATATTTTACTAAAGAATGAGTGTTAATTCTGAGAAAAATTAAATCCCTATATATAAGGTTAAAGTGGGTCATTTGTTATATAATCTTGATAATAATAAAACAAAACAATAACATAAACCAACACTGAAAGCATGGGAATTTCACATGTCCTTTTTGTTATTCTGGCCTATTAGGAAATCTTTTGTTTATAAATTGTGGTTTCTGAAATAATCCTTTTCTTTTTGTTGCCACTCTGAAGTTCAGTGTTAGTCTTCTAGCGTTCAGGTATCACCCTTCCACTGCCGTCACTGTTGGTAGGTACAAAGTAATTTCAATTCCATCTGTCAGCAAAGAAAAGAGTATTCATAAAATACTTAGAAATTGTCAGAAAAATACAGAAATTGGGTGGCATTTGGAATGGGTGGGGACTGGAATCCATTCTATGAGTAAAGAAATTTGAAGTTAGATACAAGTATTGGAGAAATCTGTGGAGGATAAAGAAAAAATTGAAAATAGAATTGCCGGTAGAAGCAATCCCTCTTCTGGGCATTTATCCCAAAGAATTGAAATCAGGTTCTCAAAGAAATGTTTGCACGCCCATGATCATTGCATCGCTTCTCACTGTAGCCGAGTTGTGGAAACAATCTGAGTGTCCTTGACTGATAAACAGGTAAAGAAAATGTAGTATATACTTACAATGGAATATTATTTAGCCTTTAAAAAAAAGGAAATCCTGAAATATGTTGATAGCATGGATGAACTTGGAGAACATTATGCTAAGTGAAATGGTCTGGTCACAGAAAGACAAATGCTCATTTGAGTGGAGAGGAGGATGCGGCTGCTAGGGCTGCAGGGAGGGAAAAATGGTAGCTGCTATCCAAAAGGTACAAAGTTTTAGTTAGACAAAATAAGAAAGCTCTAGAGATCTGCTGTACAACACTGTGCCTATAGTAAACAGTGCTGTATTTACACACTTTGAAATTTGCTGAGATGGTAGATCTCATGTTAAGTGTTCTTACCACACTTCAAAGGGAGAGAGGAAGAGAAAGGGGAAGCAGATGGGGAGATGGAAAGAGAAAGGACCCAATGTACATCAGGCGCTGATTGGGTATCAGCCACTGGACAGTGCCACCATTGGCCTGTGTCTGTCCTTAATCCTACCGATACCTCTCTACCATAGATGTCATTTACAGAGAAAATGCTGAATCCCAGAAAGATGAAGTACTATGCTCCAATTCATGCAGCTGGAAGCTTTAGACTCCTTATTAGACAAATGAATGATGAGGTCCTCCTTGGGATACCCATCCTAGGTGTGTGGTCAACCATATGCATTTTCTGCCCAATCTTCCAAAGCAGAAAGAAGCCACAGGTTAGTAATTCTCCACTCAAAGGCTGCCTCCATTAAAACTGAAAGAAGACTCTTGGACCAGGCAGTCCTGGGTGATGCCACTCACGCACCAGGGGCAGCACCCACGGAGGGGGAGGAGGCGCCCAGCAGCAAGAGGACACTGTCCAGACAGAAGATCAGCTTTCCCTCGCATGGATGTGCGTGGGTCAGATTCCATGAAAGTGAGCCCTTCCAGCAATCCAGGCATCTGTAATAGGAAGGGACATCTTCCTCCAGCTCTGAAATAATTGGTAGTTAACAGTAGGAGTGTTGAGATCAGTTAGCGTGCTCCTACATCTGTCTCCTAGATTTATCCATGGGGATTAGAGGCACAGCATTGACGAGATAAGACCTCCGTCACATTGTGGAATCCCCCTTCCTTGTCTAAATGGGTCTAATTCTTAGAGCTTCCATATGTAATATAACATTAAGACTTACCTTTTCCAATGTGCAAAGGGAGTATCATGATGCTAATTGCCTCTTTAAAAACTTTCTGACGTTGAAACTTGATAAACTCTCCAATAATGATTTGGTCATGTTTACCTAATTCTTAGTCATGGGTGAGTTGAGTGTCTAAAAGAAATCATTATTAAACCTAGCTCACTGGCTGCTTTCACTAAGTGTTAAATAATAAATAATGCATTTCTACTTCAATTAATCTATTTAGACATCTCAGGAGCCAAATGCTTCAGTGGAAATGTTCTAATCTACAGAATCCTTCCCCAGTAGGACTCTCGACACTCTGAGCTCCCTAACACAGAACTTTTCATTCCAGATACAAGGTAAATGGATGATTTAGATGACTGTGTTGGGCCATCGTGCTCAAACTAGAAAGCGAGGCTGCTGTACAGACAGCTCACAAATCTATTCAAGGTAGAATATGGAATGAATATACATCCCTCCAAAAAGGAAAAGCCTTTCTTAATTGTATGTGCTTGTACATTTTCACCGTAATATCCTGTAAGGATCCAAGACTTTTTAAAAAGTACATTAATGCGCACAATCACGATTTAATAAAATATGGATATTGTCCCTTTACTGTGGGGATTATTAAACAGCCAAAATTACTGTTTCATTAGAGCTATTAAAAATGTATTAACAGGAAGTCTGAGGACTTGAGATATCCAAAAAGTATTTATGTCATATTTACTGTGATTTTGATATATTTTCTTTTGATTCTTATCTGCGTATACTACAAATAAATACTTTAAAGGGTTGAATTCATAGGGAATATATAATTTTCTAAGCCTTTTTGGTAATCTGAAGTTGAAAATGTTTCCTGTAGCAAGAAGTTCCAAAATCATGAATATTAATATTATCATATTTTTACCCTTCTAAAATGTAACATGATTTAACTCTCCAATTAATTTCAGAAATTCAGTTTACTTCCTTTTTTTTTGTTATAAGTAGTACTGAAGTGAACATCTTTGTGTCTATGGGGGTTTATTATCCTGTCCTTTGGGGTCAGAGGTACAAGGGACTATAGTCCAATTGCCACCAGATTCTTCTCAGGATTAGACATCATCACTTTGTAAAATAGGTGGGGATGTAATAAACAGAAACAAGAAGTGATTACTTTTTAAGTATTATGTTTAAATAATAGTGAAATTGAAGTATGTGACAACATAGATGAACCTGGACATTTCCATGTCCATGGTCACGACCTGTTAATGTATTTCCTCCTGTGCTTTTGCATATCACTAGGCTGTCTCTCCGGGGGCATCCTTGTTTATCATTTTAGGAGATTACTCCCATATTTTGTAGGATTCATAACTGTATACAAGAAAGTGGAAAATTAAAGGCAATAAATCATAAGTGTGGGCAGTTGGTGCATAATTCACATGCTGCTAATCTCAAGGAGTAAAAACACACATGTACTTTTTAAAATGGGAGATCTAAAGTTCCCTGGAGGTGACATCTTTCTTCCTTTGCCCTGCACTTCGCACAGCTTACTTCCTGAAGGATTCTTCATGTATTGCTGTGAAGTTCACTCGAGAACCTTTTACCACGTTACCTCTGCTCACCCACTGCCACCCAAGTCAAATAGCACACTCCCTGTTACCTTTGAGAATCTCAGCCTCACTTCTTGGTTGAGTTTGTAGACTCTTGTTTGTGCTACATCTTCTTCTACACAAACCTCTATCGGGGCTCCCATCACCCTGTAATGATTTATTTGCACCTCAGTCTCTACAATGGGTCATCAGCCTCTGTGAGGGGATGGTCAGGAGCTGCATTTTCACGTCTCTATCCTCATACATACAATTGAACGGTGCCAGAAAGAGACTGGTGCTCCATACATGCCTGCAGGTACTCAACCGATGTTTGCAGGGCCTTAAAGCTTGTGAGTGCTAAATGAATGTGGAGGGATTATTATCAAAATTCCATATCCATACTATTTCTGGAATCTCAGCCCAGCACCTTCTTTCTAGAGCCTCAATCAGCCTTCACTTAAAAGGGCCTAGGGGGCTTGACACCCAGAACTCAGTAATTAGGGTGCCAGCCACATACACCAGGGCTGGAGGGTTCAAACCTGGCCGGGGCCTGCTAAACAGTAATGACAACTACAACAACAGCAAAAAATAGTGAGGCATTGTGGTGCATGGCTATAGTCCAGCTACTTGGGAGGCTGAGGCAAAAGAATCGCTTATGTCCAAGAGTTTGAGGTTGCTGTGAGCTGTGATGCTATGGGACTCTACCAAGAGTGAGGTAGTGAGATGCTGTCTCTAACAAAAAAGGAAAGATCACACACAAACTTGCTAAGGCTTTTGGCTGTTTCTGTTGGAGGCCAGCACTTACCCTCGTCTGCCTTGGCCTGGAAGCGTCTTCCTCTGTGTATGGTTGAAGCCCAGGCTGCCCCTCTCCTTCCAGGCTCTCAGGATATGGTCCAGGCTCTGTATCTTTGCCTTTGAATTCTACTTTGACATGATGGGTGGTGCTGAAATACAAACTATTTTAGTGTAAACAAATAAGCCTCTATTGCCCTCTCTGTGGCTTCATCACGTGTACTCATCTAAAGGTCTTGCTCAGCCCTCCACACCACTGCCAGTTTCATAAGGCAAAGGCAAAGGCCCCTGCTGGAAATGAGCGTATCCACCACCCCAAACTGCCTAGGCTTTGGAAATGACACATACGTGCATCTTCCTGTTCAGAGAACACTTCCTGTGTTAGGATTAGAAACCCAAACACCCCCATGTATTTGCCCCACACAAATACATTCCTCAGACCCAAGTAGACATGAGAGAGAGTAGAGGGGTGTTAGAGGAAGGACTGAGAGGAGTTCATAAGGTTTTTGAAGACTAAAGTTTTTCATTATGTTGTTTAGAGAAAACGAGATTGTATGTCTTGAGAGAAATTACGATATTCTTGTTTTCTTTTTCTTTGCTATCATGATTATGGATAGGACAATTGTTCTTGGACAGGATTTTTTTTTAAGAGGCAATCTAAAATGATTCAGTGGAGCATTTACTTTAAATAACAGATTTGAAAAAGCAGCTTATTTTTAAAATTATGTAACAAAAGCATTTAGAACGATTCATCCTTTTGAAATGCTTATAATCATGATCTGAAGATGTGACTTTGACTTAGACAGTGAGGAACATAGCAAAGCCAACATTGTCCAGCCAGGAAGGCTATAGACATAAGCCGCTTCATGTCTGTGCCTGAGTGCCTTGCCCTATGCCCAGTTCTGGAAGTAGCGATGTTGAGTCTTGCCTCAACTTACCTCCCAGGGATGTTAGGACAGCAGCACTGGGAAAGGAAAGATGCAGTGTACCCATAGTAAGTTTGCCCCACATCTTTCAATATCTTTGGGTCTAGAATTTCCAGCTGACTCTTCCCACAAACTTCTCACTGAGTGAGGGGGCAAGGTTACTTGAGTATGAGGAGCTCGATTGCTTGGAATACTGCATTTTTCAACTACAGTTTCTTACTAATACATGGTAAATACACTTTATGAAATGGATGACTTTTACAGGGGAGAGCTACAGTTTCACCTAGGAAACCACAGATCGGTTGAGAGTGCTAGCATGGAGGTGAGGAGTCCTCTGTCCAGAGTCATCTGTAACTATACACCAAGAAGCCACCACTGACAGATAAAAGTGCTGCCACTTATGGTGGCAATGGTCAGAGCCACTGTGGAATTAAAAAAGTGCTCTTTGCGAAGTAAGCATTTCTTTTTTAAAAGGAGAACTTGGATTTAAACTCACTTATGAGAGAATCAAATGTCTATGTTAACTGTGTTCCCACAATGTGGATGGAAGGTGGGCGGCTGCCCAAGCTCCTGTGTGTCTGTGTTTCTTAAGGACTAGATCCTGTTGTACAACTAATAGGTGCATCCCTGGATAGAATAATCCCAGTACTGTATATATGTGTTTTTGTTGTTGTTGGCTAATTTGTTTCTATTTTTGGTTGTCAAAATGTCAATGTCAAACTCGATTCAGACCTTGGCAAAGCTCACACCAAAAGAGAATAATGCCTTTGTGATACTGCGTTCTACGGTCGCCCTATTTTACAGCTCTGCCGCTCGTCCTTGATTCTAAGAAGGATCCATCCCGTTCCTCTACTTTAAAGTTTCTTCCCATCTGTGCCCACGCTCCACCTCATCAAAGACTTAAGGTACAAAGAAACATATGTGCATGTATAAAACAAAAGTTGTCCTTAGCTTGTTTAGTTTGTTGTAAGAGACAGTTCACCCTCGAAATAAGTCCCTGTGTAAAAAAAGTGAAAGAATTCTTAAAGCTCTGCATACATGTTCCCTATAGAAAAAAAAAAAAGAAAGAAGTCACTAAGAAGGAATAATAAAATCAACTCTCAGTGATTGAACAACTAGCTCTATGAAATCATTGACATTGTTGTCTAGACACTTGGCGAAAATACCTTTGGATTGTAGCAACTCCTTCTTTACTTTTCCCAAACTCTCTTTCAGAAAACCTTTATAAACACATTTATTTGTAATATGATCCTATGTCAAAGAAACTGTGGTCCTACTCCATTAATGTATTAGGTGTGCGGTCCTATTTACATTATGCTGTAAATATCAAGGTGAGGAAATTAAGTTCCTCATAAGTTTCATAGCTTCTATAAATAGCTTATTTTTCAGGTTAACTTCGTTTGGTTATTTTGTGAAAGCTTGTATACAGCTATGTAAGGCAATAATTAGAATAAATAAGTAAATACTATGTTCCCTTGTGATTATTAAGATAATTCATAGAATAACTCATTACAAAGTTCAATTATATTACCTTTGCGTAGCTAATAATACAGAACAATATTCCTGTAATGAAAAGAAAATATTGTTGGCAATCACAGTAATAATATTACACTCACTACTAAAAAGTTAAGCAATTGGCAATAGTGACATAAAAATCTAATTTCTACTTTCAAAAATATTAATTTATGAATATATATCTTCCAAATAAATTAATAAAATTAAAAAATATATATATTATTAAACCTGTTGAATATTGAGTAAATTAGTAAGTGAATGAAGCAAAGGTTATGACCTCCAGACTGGGACATTAAAATTCTAGGTTTGTTATCAAATTGTTAGGGCAGGCCCTTTCTGCCTCCTGGAAGGCCTATTCTATTCATTCTCCATTCTACAGCCAAAGTGACTCTTTCAAAGTACAAATGTGGCCAGGTCAACACTCCTTTTGCTTTCTTTCTTTTTTTTTTTTCTTTAAGCAGCCAGACGTAATTGGTGGGTCCTTCTGCTTTCAAAAGGACACCTCACTAGCATGGTGAAAGGACAAAAGAGTAACAGAGCCAGCAGGACATGGAGCCCTTTCATATTCTGATCTATCCACTGACGAGGTTGGGGCCACTTGGGGCCACGCGGCCTGAACTCTCCCGACCAGCCCCCACCTCCCGATGCTGTTGCATTGGGGATTATGTTTCCAGTAGTGCTGTTTGGGGGACACATTCAAACCATAAGAACTTCCTTAACAACTTTCCATTTTTCAAAAAATAAGACAAAATTCCTAAACATGGCCTAAAGGAGTTCTGAGTTTTATTACTCCTTGAGTCTTATACCTCCTCACACCGAAATCCCTGAATTTCCCTGCAATCCCTGTTGCATCCCTCCACATTAACCTGGTGTTCCACTTCTTTTACTTTGATCTTATCTTAAGTGTTTCTCAGGAATCCTTCCCTGAACTCTCCCCCACAGTCTCCGCACTGCTCCCAGCAGGAGCTGTGGTTCTGCATTGATGCCCAGGACTTTGCCTGCCTCCCCCATCAGACTCTCAGATCCAAGATGGCATCCACCATTCCCATTTATTCTCAACATTGTATGTCCAGCATCTTGCATGGTGCCCAAGAGAGTACGTGCTTAGTAGACATTCAGGGAACCAGTGAATGTGCAGTGATTACACCTATGCCTTCTCTCCTTCTCAACCTGGATAAGACATCTCCACTGGATGATCATAACTGCTGCTTAGTCTCTGGGAACTGAGATGTCCCCCAGCTGTGTCCTCCTCCTGGCTCCATCTCTGCCTCTTTACCATGGCACCAGTCAAGCTTTACCCTTGTCTTCATCATGGCCCTTCACATAGCTGGAGCAGTTATCATGCTTTCTTCAGGTCCTTTTTATTCCATTTCTTCCCCACTATTCCTAATAACCATCTTCCTTTTCTTTCCCCCCAGAGTATGGCTTGCTGACCTGTCAGTGGGCTCCTGGTTATCTCTCTCTCTCTTAAGGGAGAATGGTGCAAATACAACCTAGACTGCTTTCTGTGTTAGTTTCCTCGCCTATCACTAAAAATACTTCAATCTTTAGTGCCAGGGAGACTGTTAGTATTTGTATTAGATGCTAGCACAATTTTCATCCTTTTGATAGGTTGACATGAATTAAAATGTCTGTAATATCGTACCAGAGTTTGGGACAGTTGCTACCTTCCAAAATAGAAGACAACACATACTAGTTAATGAATTGCTTTCCATTTGTATGTTTACCACTAAAGTTACATTTAAAAAAATAGGAGTTAACTCTTTCGCCTTTTTCCTTAAAAATGGGTAAAGACCTCTACTGACCTTTATATATATATTATACCTAGATATTTTTTATTTATTTCAAATTAATATGAGGGTACAAATTTTTAAATTGCTTTGTTTTATATTCCAAGGTAAAGTTCAAGTTGTAGTTAAGTCCTTCACCCAGGGGAAGTGCTGAACACCCTCACACTGTGCACCTTATCCTGCCAATCACCTTCCCTTCTCCTGCTGATCGCAACCCCTCCCCTCTCTCTCTTTTCCCCACTCCCTTGCTAGACAATATTTGTGTTTTATCATTAGTGTAGGCATGTAATTTTTTATATATTGGTTTCATATTGAGTACATTGGATATTTTTTTCCCATTTTGAGATACTTTATTAAGAAGAAGGTGTTTCAACTCCATCCAAGTAAATATAAAAGTCTCCATCTTTTCCTATGGCTGACTAGTACTCCATGGCATACATATGCCACAGTTTGTTAATCCATTCATGGTTTGATAGGCTTTTGGGTTGCTTCCATGACTTGGCAATTGTGAATTGAGCTGCAATAAACATTCTGCTACAAATGTCCTCGTGGTAAAATTGTTTTTGTTCTCCTGAGTAGATACCTAGTAATAGAATTGCAGGATTAAACAGGAGGTCAACTTCTAGTTCTTTAAGAATTCTCCATACTACTGACCTTAATTAAGGAATAAAGTATATGCATTTCAGCAATTGTATTTGCATTGTATAAGCCCTAAACATCTTAGCTCCATTGATAACTTGGGAGAAAGAACCAGACTGGGAGTGTAATTTGGATCGCACCTCCCCTCTCCTGACCAGAGGCTTCCCATCCACGTTGTCTGGGCATACATGGTAGGAGGTATCGCCGGTTGAGCAGGCATGACTAAAGCCATTTCATCATAGTGATGAACACCATGTTGATTTAGATTCTACCTCAAAGTAGATACTTCAAGCCCGGGCTATCAAGGACTCTGAAGATCATTTTAAATGTGTCTTTTTAGCTCTACTGATAAAAAAGTGCTACCTAAGTGCAACACAGAATCATAATTGTTATTTATTATTGTTATTGAAAGCACAGTTGATCATCTTGATCGTGAGACCTAATGTGGGGTGGGTAGTGACAAACTACCCTCTAATTTAATAATCTTTCTGGCCATTTTTATTTATAAATGAATCTTCTGTCAACATCAAATTCTCATTAGCATCATTAGCATTCTACACTCTCCTTGGTAGGATCATATAAAATTGATGGGCTCAAATTTCTATTACATGCAGTGGATGTTTCTGGGTTGTTATTTATACTGAGCATTCTGGAAGCCTGGGATCATCCCATCTTGTAAATAAACATTGCATTCAGTGATATCACCTTTCATTTTAAAAGGGTCTTTAGAAAGCTTTTAAATGGCCCAGGGATGGAGCACTCATTATAAAGATTGGAAGGAATGGAGCAATTATTTTATGTCTATGGAATTTCTGGGTAATAAGTGCAAATTAACATTACAGAGAAATTGACGTGAACAGAGTACATTAAAATTGAGATAGGGTCCTCAGATTAAGAGCAAAACTTTTTATTTTTCACATCTATATTTGTTTAGAGGCTTTCCATTGTCATGAAAACTAGAGTTTTCCATATTGAATCTCAGTTATCATGGGATATAATGCTGGATACTGAATGCTGGTCAAATGATGAAACATTTTTTCAAGGACTCGGGAACAGCTGCTGCTTATTGAGTTACCAACACCACTTCCCAAAGAATGCAATTTTGTTTCAAAGATAGCCAAGTCCTGACCAGGCTGTCTCAGTTCAGTTTGAGCTATGATAACGTGGCACGTTGTTGTCATATTATTCTTAGGTACACTTCATAAAGTGATTCCAGATCCTTCTCCCCTTTACATGGGGAGGGGAAGGTTTACTGACTTCTGAAGACTGTAAATGGAAATGGCACTTTTATGACTGAGGGATAGACAGCACTTAAAGGATTTGCATGATATTTTAGGAAAATTAGAAGATTTCGAAAACTCAAAAGAAAGAAAGATTCATGGGGCAGATTCTGGATTGCAACATGCATGGAAGCTTACTGGAATCTGCGAACTTCTTAGGGTTACAAGAAAGATGCTGACTTGCTTGCCAAGCCCCACTCCTATGGGATTAAATTTAAGGCTGACGTTTAAAGTATTTCTTCTGCAGCAAGATTTTGGAATGTCTCTTCAGTGAGACAGCTCAAATACCGTTGGTACTTTTAACTCACTCAGCTTATCTCCACCCTCCATTTTCAAACTAGTTTTCTGCTAGTAACTAAAGTAAATAAAGAATTTTTGTATTTAAGATATAATATCACCATGATCCTCTTTAAGGTAAAAGTAAACATTTTGTTGTCAAAAAGATTCTTGATCTGCAGTGAAATTATCTTTCAAATTAAATTGGGAAAATTAGAAAAGAATGCAAAATACTCATGCAAGTCCATACAATACAAGATGATTATAGTTAAAAAATATGTTTTATGGTCTTCAAAGGCTGGATGAAATATAGAAAACATTTTAAATCAAAAAAATTTCAAAATATGACTTGACCTGAAAAATCTCACTTTTATTTTAAGGGAACAAACAAGATATACAAAATATTTCGTCAAAATAACACTCCTTGCAAAATTGTCAAAAATCACAATAATTAGCATTTTTGTGTATCAAAATACTAATAGAGATTCATAGCATTTTAGAGAATTATAGTTATGTGTTATAAAGATATGCACTTGATTGTGTTAAGAGCAGTATAATTACAGATTGGTTTTTATTTTCTTTGTTTATGAATATTTTCTTATTAAAGTAAACACATATAATACATAACTTAGGATATATATTTCTTAAGTGTCTTGCAATATTTTTCTCTGACTTTTCATTGTTTTCAGAAAGCATGGGGAATTGACTATTGACAATCTAGAAGCACTCCATAGTACTGTAAAATCAATCATTTTCGAGGGAATTATTATTTAAATTGATTACTTTTCAATTCATAGGTTATCAGTTAAGAAGGGAGACTTATGGCAACTTCTGGTATGAAAGCTGGGCTTAATTTAAAAAGAAAAAACAACCAAACAACTTTTAGATGGAGTTGATTTTTGCAAGGGACTTGATGAATATCAAATTTTGATTTTTTGGAAAATGACCTTGTTGGCATGCTGGGCAGTTATTGTCTCCTTTAAATGCAGTTGTTAGATGAAGTAGATGTTGCAGAGGACAGTTCTGGAATGATGTCACGTAGAGGCAGACATTGGGGAGGACGTGAAAGCTGCCAAGGGCAGCACAGTGCCCAGAACACAGCAGCCCACACGGGAATGCTGAGTGGGTCAAGAGATGAATGTGTGTATGCGAGGGTGACCCTGAAAAGATTTGCCAAGGTTCTCACTATTTATTCCTTTAGAAATGTGAACTAAGCACCTATTATGTATGAACTTCTAAGATATAGGTGTGAAAAAGAAAAAAACAAAACCATTGTTCTGAAGGAAGTTATGGTCTAGTGTGAGATTGATCAGACCAGATGACCCTCCCAGAAATCAGGTCATCCTACTTTATATTTAGGAAGCCAACTTTAGAAAGATACGTATAAGGAATTACAGGCACACCAGGAAAGGCAGGGTGAATAACTTGCTCCATTTGCCCAAGACTTTCTTTTTTTTTTTTTTTTTTTAGCACTGAAAGTCTTGTGTCTGAGGAGCCCCCTTGGTCCCAGGCAAACATAGAAAGGCTTCACGCTCAGCCAAGGATGTCTGGGCTGAGTGTCCATGGTAAGGGTAGATTGTATGTGCGGGGTTGGGCTGGTACTGAGGGGAGACTCAGGCAGAGGAGGTGGCCCTGGTGGAGAGGGCCACTGTGTGTGAGGAGCCAGGGGGTGGTTCTTAGCTCTCTGGAGCATTGGTTGACCTGAATGGAGCCAGGAAGGCTGAGTCTCAGGGACTGAGGACTGATCAGCTAGCAGGCCCAGGTGTTTGCAGCAGTTTGGGAGAGCCCCGTGAACAGCTTAAAGAAGAGAGATTTGTTGTCAAGATCAAGGTGCTCAAAAGGTTGGTTCTTCAGAAGCTGTGGGGAGAATCAGTCCATGACCGTCTCCTGGCTCTGGTGGGCTGCTCGCCATCTTTGGCTTTCCTTCTGTGTCTTAGAGACGCAACGCCCATCTATGCCTCATCTTCCTGTGGCATTGGCCTTGCGCTCATGTCTGTGTCCAAACTTACCCTTAATAAGGGCACCAGTCATGCTAGGGTGAAATGAGGCGCCCTTCACTGCTGGGACCACATCTTAACTAAGTGACACCTACAATACTCTTTCGCCAAATAAGGTCACGTTCTGAGGCACTGAGGGTAAGGACTGCAACTTGATAACTCAACCCCTAACAGTGCAACCGGGTGAAGGAAGTTCACAAGGCACCTCTCGGGCTGGGAAGTCTGCTCACCCACTGGTCCATGGTGGTAGAAGGCCCAACACTGTGAGGGTAGAGCCCACTTCAGTCCAACAGATATACACCAGAAAAGGCTGGGGAGGGAGACTAAAGTCAGTCTGCCGTCCAGCTGGGCTCTGGACACTTCCACATGGGCATTAAGGAGAACAGGGGCAGGGCCGCCTCCACCAGTCAGCAAGTTCTGAGTCTGTCGACGTTTCTCCTCTATTAAGAATAAACAAGATAAAATGCAATCTACTAAAAATTACTTTAGGTCAAGAGGAAAGAAGCGTTTTGCTGAGAAATGCCATTCAGAAAAGCCATCTTAATACTGTTTACCAAGGAAACCAGAAGAAATTTATTTGGCAATTAAAATGCCAAAATATCTGATTTTTCCCGAACAGCAGCAGAAAGCTGTGATGATATTGACAGGAACAAGAGGAAGGATCAAAAAGAAGCCAAGAGTCACATAGGATCAAAGATTTCACTGCACCCGGCTAAGGGCACAACGGACCCTGCCTAAACTGCCATTGTCATTCAGAGCCCTCCCAGGACACAAGAGGAAAACACAAAATGACAAGAAGAATGGATGAGAAAACGGAAGGCAAAAGCACCAAAACCAGACTTCCTGTGCAACTAAAGCCCAGACTGACTGGTAAAGGAACAGCTGAGGGAAACATTCTTGATCTGAAAAAAAATTGTCACTAACATTTAGGGATAGTTTTCTCCATGTGTTATAAATGTACGTTGAATTTTCACAAAGTTGCAATCTTATTTTATACCGAGAATTATGTTCCTTTTTTAGTTCTTAATATTATATTGTGAACATTTCCCATACCATGAGTGACATTACACAAGAGATTTTTAATGACCAGGTGTTATTTTATCATATGACTAATACCATAATTTAAGCATTGCATAATTTTCTTTTGAAATGTTGCTTTTTATTAATAATAGGCAGTGCACTTTTTTATTTGGAGATTGTTTCTGAGAGTACATGTTATTTCCAGGGGATCACTTCCTAGAACTTGACCTACTGGGTCATAGGACATGTAAACCAGAGGTTCACAGATTTAGGATTGCTCAGACTAAAAACTTAGAAATAAAACGAAATTCTTTTTTAAAAAGGACCAAAATAGGGGTGTCTGTTTTTTAAATGTTATCAATTAAGTATATTAAAGAAAAAAGCCTATGGTATAGTATAATTATTCATAACAAAGACTACATTTTACATCCAAAATTTGAAAGGATGTAATCTCATAATATAAGACTATCTTGAAGCTGAGTAAGTTAGTTAGTTCCATGAAGAACTCAGTACATGGTCTTTCTCATTTTTTATTTTACTCGACACCAGGAACACTTATATCAGGAATGGGCAAGGGCTTACTGGTTGGGACTTTGGAATTAGTGAGAAGGCCACTCAGCTGCTGAATTATTGTGATGTGTTGTTTGCTATTTTGAAAGTCTGACTTCCTTCAACTATTCACGTTTGCATTGCTATACACTGGGCACTTAGGTGGATTTAAGTGGAATATATTAATTTCCAGTCCTAAAGGCAATCCCTAATTCAGATTGGCCCTTTCTGCAATGCCAAAAAGCATCTGTGTCAAGGGTATATGTCAAATCTACTAAGTGTAGAGTATAACTGTCTTAACACAATAATTAAGAAAGTACAGCAAAGGCTATATTAACCAGTTTGATGTAAGTATTTCAAATTGTATATAAAACCAGCACATGGTACTCCTCCTCCCCCAAAAAGCACCTGTGTCTTTTGAGTAGAGGAGGAGAGAGATTGGTATTCTATAACAGAAGGTAAAGACGCAGACTCTGCGCTGGCTGGACGTGGAATCAAATCCTGGTCCCACCACTTTTGTACAACGTGGCAAACCAAAGTGGGCATGAGGTGGGCAAGCCTAAATTACTTCCACAAATTGGGGCTGATAGGAATACTTACTTATAAGGTGTTTATATCTTAAGAGAACAAACCGCACCACTTAGCACAATGCTTGGCATATTCTAAGTGCCTTAATAAGTGTCAACTCTTCTATCTGCAAAGTATCATGTTTTCAAATACTGTAATTCAAGGGGCAGCAAATTTTTCTATATAGTGTCATAGTAAATATATGACAGGGTCTTTCTCTGTTGCCTGGGATAGAGTGCTATGATGTCATTACAGCCTCACATTCCTGGGCTCAAGCAATTCTCCTGAGTAGCTGGGGCTACAGGCATATGCCACCACTCCTGGCTAAGTTTTCTATTTTTAGTAGAGATGGGATCTTGCTCTTGCTCTGGCTGGTCTCAAACTCCGGAATGCAAGTGATCCTCCCAGCTCAACCTCCCCAAGTGTGAGGATTACAGGTGTGACCCAGTGTCCTATGCGTCAGTGGTCTCCTTGACTTCTATAGCCTAATCAATATGTAAACAATAAATAGATGTTGCTTTCCACTAAAACTTCATGAACACTGAAATTTAAATTTCATGTAATTTTCATATGTCATGGAATAGTCTTATGATTTTTTCCCAATCGCTTAAAATATAAAAGCTATGCCTAGCTCAAGGGCCACACAGAAATTTTTGACCTTGAAAGTTGTATCTTGCCAGTCACTGCCATAACCCGTAAGGAGATGACTGAAAATTTTTATTCAGTAGTATTTTTGTGCATAACACATTTTTAAACTAATATTAAAACTAGTCACTTTGAGGGCGGCGCCTATGGCTCATCGAGTAGGGCACTGGCCCCATATATTGAAGGTGGCGGGTTCAAACCTGGCCTCAGCAGAACTGCAAAACAGAAAAATAGCCGGGTGTTGTGGCTGGCGCCTGTAGTCCCAGCTACTCGGGAGGCTGAGGCAAGAGAATCGCCTAAGCCCAGGAGTTGGAGGTTGCTGTGAGCTGTGTGACGCCATGGCACTCTACTGAGGATGATAAAGTGAGACACTGTCTCTACAAAAAAAAAACCTCCCCCCCAAAAATCTAGTCACTTTGAAAGGAAGGGTTTTGTTTGTCGCACATAGTCTCACTTTTTTACCCCCATAGAGAGCTATGGCATCATAGCTCACAGCAACTTCAGGCTCCTGGGCTTAAGCAATTGTCTTGCCTCAGTCTCCCAAGTAGCTGGGATTAGAGGCACCCACCACAATGCCCAGGCTTTTTTAGAGGTGGGATCTCAACATCACCCAGCACTATGACAAGAAGAATCGTATGATGTTTGCACAAATCCCTGGTCCCGCCTTCTATTCCGTGGGACAGGTCCTGAGACCCAGCAGGTTCAGTGGGAGTCTTAAGATTACACCTGGAGTCTGCCAGGGTTAAAGGGAGGACTGACACAGAACATTCTTGAATCTGGGCCCAGAGTTCTTTCCATGGTGCAGAATCACATGATTTTATGTCACATACTTCATAGTTAACTAGACACGGAGATTTTTATTCATCAATGAAAAGCTTATTCAAAACTTTGTTCCTCTGAGAAGAAAGGATAAACAATAATTTCATGTGGTAATTTTCCAAATTTCTATACCATATCTGCATATCCAAACACAGCTGTACGAAGCCATAAGTTGGCTCCAGGCAGAGAATAAGCCTGCTTACTCTTGTTTTCAAAGTCAAAGCATGCTATGTGTTCAATCAAGTGTATTACATGGCTCCCCTACCCCTACAAAAATAAAACAATAAACCCAAACCTAAAAGAAGTTGTTGACAGTATCCCCCATTGGATCTCCATATGGATAGGGAGAAACCAGATGAGAGAGAGGGGGAGAGAGAGAGAGAGAGAGAGAGAGAGAGAGAGAGAGAGAGAGAGAGAGAGAGAGAGAGAAACCAATGTCATATTTAACATTTATTATTGGCTAGTGAGGTCCCTTACCTCACAACAAGAATTTTAACTGACTTCTTCAGCAGCCCTCTGAGCCTGATAAGTTTTTGGATTTTTTGTTTGTTTGGTTGCTTTTTGCCTGGGAAATGGTGGTTTTTATTATTTCCTCTTTTGGAAGAACAAAACACAACCCACTTTGTTGAGGTATAATTGACATACAAATGCTATATGTATTTAACGGATACAACTTAATGAAGACTTACGTGTTTTTGAAAAAATTTGCTGATGTACTTATTCCTTGAGGTTTAGCACTCTCCTTGTACTAAATGCTAAAATAAGACTATAGATAAGAAAATGTTTTCTCTTTATTTGTAATATTTTATAGTATCAGTACCTTAGGTATGCATTGCTAAGGGGGGTGGGGTCTTGGGGTCTTGGTGTGTGCCACACCTTTTGGGGGCAAAACACGATTGTAAGAGGGTCTTTTCCTAACAAATGCAACCAGTGTACCATGGTTTCTTGTACCCTCAATGAATCCCCAACAATAAAAAAAATAAAAAATAAAAAATAAATTAAAAAAAAAAAGAATTTGTTCAGATAGTTATTCCCTTTAATCTAAAAAAGGGATATTGCTTTCTCTTTCTCACACTTGATCTTAGCCAAAAGGCCGAGAAGCGATTGCTTTCTCTTTCTCTTTTAGATTTGTGTATATAAATTTATACCTTTATAAAATTCTTTCTCATGTATTACTTGGTTGCTTTCTGCAGAAATTTAAGCTCAAGTCTTCATACAATGTAAGTTTAACTTCACTGCTTTCGTCCATCTGACTTCCTTTCTTTAGCCTAAATGATTTCTTTCTTTTAGAAAGAAAAGTTTTTTTCTCATAACTTCCTTTTTCTCATCACTGTTTTATAATATCTATGAAGTTGCCAAATATCACACTGTACATGTCTGAAGACATAATTTTTGTTGGGCCAGAAGCAACAAGTAAATGACCTGGGGGTGGAGTAGGATTACAAAGCCCTTTATTAGGGTGGAGCCTGTGGCTCAACAGAGTAGGACGCCGGCATCAGATGCTAGAGGTGGCAGGTTCAAACCCAACCCCAGCTAAAAACTGCAAAATAAAAAAAAGCCCTTTTAAAATTTTTGAAAGTGGCTCGGTGCCTGTGGCTCAATGGGCTAAGGCGCCAGGCATGTACACCTCAGCTGGCGAGTTTGAGTCCAGCCCGGCCTGCCAAACAACAATGACAGCTGCAACCAAAAAAAAAAAAAA
>CAUYON010032546.1:0-46424 GCA_963573935.1 Arctocebus calabarensis
TTTTAAATTGTATAAAGAGTTCCAAGGACTAGGCTTCACATTATTGAAATTCCATTACCAGCAACTTTAAAAGAAAGTGAATTAACATAGTTTATAACTTGAGGGAATTAGTGTACTTTACAATTTCTGAGATATTATCTAAGTTTATCAAGTACTCTATCAGAAAATGAATTCTTATCAAGTTAAAAAAACAATTCTGGCCCATGCCATTCGTTTGTGTCAAAATTCTGTCCCTATCCCACCGCATCTCACAACTCCCCTAACACCTTGTCTTTTATCAAGAAGGGGTGTTTCTCTTTCCTACAGATTTAGCAAATCCTGTTGAGACATACACTTGTACAACTAATTCCCCAAACAAACTGACCCACCTTCCAAGGAATTCCTGACAAAAGAACTCTCATCGCTCATTCCTGCTTTCCTTACATTTAGTGTGAGCGTTCTAAAATACTATAACGAGGGTTAGCCATAATTAAGTTCGAGTTCTCTCCAGCAATCGTTTTTATGGTTTAATTATTTTAACATATGTATAAAAACATGCTTTTTGAAACTATAAAGGGCAGAAAGCATCATCCGATTATTTTGCACTCCTGACTGTGATAGGCACAGATGTTGCTCTGAGGCTGCTCTCGGGAGGTCTGGACGAAAGAGCCTCAGGTTCATGAGTTGGTTCTGGGTAAAGGGAGGGTAGAAAGAACGTAAGGAAAGCTATTAGGAAGTTAAGAGACCACTGATGCCTTTGTGTAGGAGTTTATCTTGTAATCAAAGAACAGCCTCCACCTCCTTCATCAAAACAAGCAGCCTCAGATAATGCAGGTCCTGGGGAAAGTCCAGAGACCTGCAGGCAGAGTCAGCCACACACTCCCTAAGACGTCCCATGTAAAATTCCACCTCACAAAGAGGGAGGAAAGTCAATGGCATTGTTATAAGAATTAATTACAAGTGACCTGTGAAGTCCTTCAGACTGGAACACGTGAACAACGCAAACTACTTTCTGGAGAGTTACTCGCTGGGAGAGCCTATGGATTCAACAGGTTGTAGGTTGGGGCAGGCTCAGAAAGGAAAATGATCAAGAACATCCTTGAAAGAATGTTCACACAAGGATTCCTTTCCATAAGAGAGTGGCTGAATTAGGAGTAGGTATGTTTCACCAGCCCCATTAGGTCCGGAGAGTAAATGCTACCACACTGGAACCAGAAAACGCGCCAGGTCTTAATGCCACTCTCACCCACAATCAGCACCTGAGGGCAGCTTGACTTCTGTGCCACCACTTCCAAGAACACTGGCCTAGGTGAGCCATGGGGAATTTCTGTCATTTTCTAAGTGCATAGAGTTTTATTTATTTTTCTCTTAAGGTTTACAAATTAAGTAGGATTATAGGCCAGCTTTGCTAGCTTATACCTGTAATCCTAGCACTCTGGAATGCCTTGGCAAGAGGATAAACTGATGTCTGGAGTTTAAGACCAGCCTGCACAAGAGTGAGATCTCGTTTCTACTAAAAATGGAAAAATTTGGTGGGTGTGGTGGTTCATGCTCATAGTCTCAGCTACTGTGGAGGCTGAGGCAGGAGGATCCCCTGACTCCGAGAGTGAGGTTGCTGTGAGCTATGCTGATGCTGTGACACTCCCACCTGGGCAACAGAGCAAGTCTCTGTTTCAAAAAAATAAATAAAATAAATAAATAAATAAATAAGTAATATCACTTTATTATATGAAATAATACTATCACTTCTTCCCAACCACAGTGAAGTAACACAGACAGTAAAAGTGTTACCCATTTTGCAAATATATTGCTGGGAAAGTGCATTCTGTCTACCTAATTTGACAGTGAACTATAGTTGAGGATTTTAACACAGTATTAGAAGTTTTATTACAAATTCATTTCCTCCCTGAATGCCATTGGCATATACTCCTTATATGGGATATGCACTTATCCAGCATCACTCAACAGGAAAATGTACCCTATAAGTCAAAAGTTAAAATGATATGTTGGTTTTAAATGACTTTCAAAGTATAGTAACATAACACAATGTAGTTAATAAACATGTAAATGACACAAGGGATTCTAGTGTCTGCAAATTTGAGTTCCGAACATTTGAAGGACAAAAATAGAGTGAGGATCAGAATCACTTCATTTTTTTTCTCTTTTCCTCTCCTTGATCAAGATCAAGGCTGGCCACTGTGGCTCATACCTGTAATCCTAGCACTTTGGGAGACCAAGCAGGGAGGATCACTTGAGACCAGGAGTTGGAGCCTGAGCAAGAATGAGGTCCCATCTCTACAAAAAATAGAAAAATTAGCCAGCCATGGTGGCACGTGCTTGTAGCCAGCTACTTGAAAGGCTGGGAAGGAGGATTGCTTGAGTCCAGAAGTTTAAGGTTGCAGTGAACTATGATGATGTCACTGTACTCTATCCTGGGTAACAGAGCAAGACTCTTTCTCATAAACAAATAAATATCAACCACAAAATATAATCTCTTAAATTAATCACTCTGATTTTATACAACTCAAAGTTCCAAATTTCTCCTTCAGCCACTCTGCCACTTAATTTACATGAGTTCTGTTTTCTGATTAGCTAATTAATATACAAGCACAGATGTCTAGAGACACATGGATATGTCACAGTGCTCATATATGTGCAGCTCAAACAGGCTTACTCACAGAGTTGTATGGAAACAGAGAAAAGAGACTAAAAAATTCTGATCCTTGAAGAAGTAAAAATATTCTCAAAAATGGTAATGATGGCCTAAAAAATCATCATGACAGAGTACTTGGCTTCAGTTTAAATAAATGATAATGTATGCAAAGCTGCCTAAAAAATCCTCTGGAGCAAAAATCTTGTTAATCAATGTTGCCTACAAGAAAGATTAAGAGAGTGTTTGGTCTAAAAGTTACCTAAACTATGGCCAGCGGGTCAAATCCAGCCCCAGGCTTCTTATTGTATGTCCCCACGCTCACAGCAGTTTTTATATTTTTAAACAGCTTGAAAATCAAAACGAAGAGTATGGAACAGAGAAAGCATATAGCCCACGTATCCTAAAATATTTGGTATCCTAAGATATTTAAACTGCCTAATTTACTATCTAGCCTTTTTTTAGTAGGTGTGCAACATGCTTAGAAGTATGACAATTTTAGGTGTATTCCTAAAAGTCAGAAAAATCATGGACAAAGAATCATTACTCACTTAGCCCAAGAAGTTCTTCCACTAAATCAAAACCAAAAGATGTGAAATTGTAAATTTTGCTGTTTTGGGACTTCCATTCATATAACACATCTCCACCAAAAGAAAGTCTACAATACTTTTACTGTCTAAATAAACGCTAATTTAACCATTAAAATAACAAGAGCAAAATAATATTTATAATTTGGCATCATTAATGCATTTTAAACACTTAGATTCCAAAAAAAAGAAAAAGTTAATTAAACTTATTACAAAGGCAAGTCTTCTGGATTAAAGCACATAAATCACCATTTCTTTTGAAAATATTGTATCTGAGGCCTGGCACGGTAGCTCATGCCTGTAATCCTAGCACTCCGGAAGGCCAGTGCAAATGGATTGCCTGAGCAAGAGAGAGACCCTGTCTCTAAAAATAGCTGGACATTTGGTGGACACCGTTAGTTCCAGCTACTCGGGAGGCTGAGGTAAAAGGATCACTTGAGCCCAAGAGTCTGAATTTGCTATGAGCTGTGATGCCAAAGCACTCTACTGGGGGCGACAAAGTGAGACTGTCTCAAAAAAAAAAATTCTATTTTTAATATTGTGTTCAAGCTGATAATAACTGAGATTCGTCAAGTCAATTTAAATATTTCCACATTATTTTGGGGTTTGATTTTAGAACATAGAATTGTAAAGCTGTCATTTACTATAAACTATTTTTTTTCTTTAAACACTATTTAAATTTAATAGAAAATATTTTATTCTTTTTCTTTGAAAAGTTCATGGGATGTACACCTACTCAATTTGTGAGTTCTTATTTCCTCCATTGATGCAAATACTCATGAAATAGCATGTGATGGCAAAGAAAATGCGACACCCAGGGAAGACCCGCTGGGACTGCTTGCTTCAGGAAGGAGTCAGGCCACTCACAGTGGACAAAAGAAGTTGGCAGCATCAGATCCAAGGCCTGTGCTCATCCACATTTAGGATAAGGTTTGCATGTAAATGCCTCATCTTTGGTAGTCCAAGTTTAAGGTGAGATTTAGTCTCTGTTTTGTTTTCTTTCAATGCCACTTTTAGACCTAGACAAGGAAAGCCTCTTCCTGAGAGCCCTGGAAGGCATCCATAGTTCAAAGAGCCCATTCAGAGTGCCAAGGGGATGTTAACAGGACAAGCCCAGCTGGAACTATCCCTGTGCAACCCATGCTATCAAGTACCTGTGACCCTCAAGTCCTGTGGCTAAATCATAGGGTCTGAGAGGACTTTCTTTTGAGTCTAACCTCTGGAAGCTGGAGCAGACTAAACTGCCCTACTGGTATCATGATGGGACTTGCGCCTGGTCAAAGGAGAGCTATGTGGAAGGGTCATCGATTGGGCCTTGGACATGTGGGCAGCAGTATCCAGAGTACGTACAAGACCAGTCACAGACTAGGGACCAGTGGCTCTGTATTGCTGCTCCCTCACGCAAAACTCCTAGGAGGCTAAGACTGAAAAATAAAGAGTGCAGTCCAGCATCGAAGCAAATTTGGTCAAGAGCCTGGAACCTGCTCACTTAGCTGCTTGTTATCTTGCTTTACAACTCTGACACATTTACATATATGGTATGTGGGTGCACCCTGCATTTCTATCCCAGGGCCCACAGGGCTCAGAGTGGGCTTATTTCTCGGAAGAGGCACCCCCCACATCTCACGCTGCAAGGACACTCTACTTCCTTAGCTCTTAAATCCCACATGTGAAGCTAAACTACGAATTTCATGTTTTGCTTAAGTTCCAAGATTCAGGATTTTTTTTTTTTTAATTTACTTAGCTTCACATCCATATCACTGGGGTAAAAAGTTAATTGATCACCATAAAACTAAATAAAACAGAACAAATTTCCAAGCATTCTGCCTAAATAAATATAAGGGCTCCATTGGTGAGAAATGGCGCCAGGGAAAGGGGCTTTGTTATCATAGCTCCACGGTGGATAACTGTGAGTCCAGGAAGGTTATATGCACATCCTTCCAGTTTAGCAAAAAGCAAAGTTCTCTGTGCTAGATTATTTGAACCCTCCCATGCTTTAGTACCCCAGTCATATTCCTAATATCAAACAAAGCTATCAATTGATTGAATACATACTATGGGTCAGGCCCTTTCATGGGTTCTCTCATTTTCCCCTTATCATCTGGGAAATAGAGGCACAGAGAGATGAAGGTCTCCCAGCTGGTAAGGGTCTGACACTAAGGCCTAGTGTTATATGAATCTAAAATCTATGAGCCAATGAATAGCTTAAAAAAAAACCCATATTTTTAACTATACAATTTCTTCTTCCTTAAATGTAAGAGAAAGAATGTCTTCTCTAGCACTAGAATGAGCAGTTGGAACAGCTACGATATATATTATTTTCCTTACATACAAACAAAAACTTTAGGGGAATAGTCTTTTGTGTGTTAAATAATGAAATATACATTGACCTTTTTTGAATATAAACTTGTTGTCCTTCTTCTACCTCCTTAACAAGAGTCCAAAAACAAAAACTCCTAATGAGAAGGTCCTCCTTTTTCCTCCCAAATCCCCATTCATTTATAAATTGAGGGCAAAACTAGAATTGGAAAACAAAACAAATAAACAAAAAAGAATAACAATATCACAACCCCCTCCCAAATTAATATGCTTAGAAAACTGACAATGAATATTTGGTTGCCACATTTAATGCCCTCTTGAATGATAGGACAGAACTGCCAAAGTTCTTCAAAAGGTATTTTGGTCAGCAAAAACAAAAAAAGCAAAACCTTGACTTCTACTCAAGTGCTAGCCTAATTCAATAGTTTTTCAATGATAACTTGGACAATCAAATAAAGAATGCCTTTCTGGTTGACTTTCACTGAAATCTATGATTAATTGCCATTCACAACAGAAATACCACATTTAGTTTTGAAAATAACCATTTGAATTCCTTTCTCAAGAAACCATCTGCGTATATGTTCTTTTGCTTCCAACTTTAAGAAGTATCTTCTCCAACTCTTAAAAACTTATTACACATCTGATAACCAATCCTAAAAATAAATTATTACAATAAGAAATAAAGTTCCAGAGAGGCAACATTGTCCGTGAACATGCCTTTGGACACACATGCTCCCTAAGTCGACGAGAGCTGAACCATGTCCCGGTGAAGCAGAAGTCACACTTACGTAACATCCTGGCCGGGAGGGCTCTACGTCTGTAGAAAGACTTGTTCTCAAGGGAGTTACGTAATCTCTCCTTATTCCCTGGAGAACTTTTCTCAAGGGAGGGGAGTTAGAGACTACTATCTGTCAAGGAGCGTTTGGCTGCAGTGCGGCCGCAGGCGTGAACACACATTCCGTGGCAGGTGCGAGACAAAATAAGAGTCTGGGCCACTTGCAACATCTTTGGAGTTCAATCGCGATCGCAACTGTATTTGGCCACAGAAAGGAGGGGCCGTTCCAATCTTCCTTATGATTACCGCCCTAATTATTACATTATACTTTCACAATTTAATCCCTTTACTTGCCTCACTGCATTTTGGGGGCTAAGTAAGCACCACAGTGTGACGCCTGATGATGTAGCTAGCAGGGTAGCCTGACTGAGGGCTGCCCAGCTGCCAGTTACAAGCCACAGCCAGGTGGGCAAGTCCAGAGTGCTAATCTGGACAGTGACATCTCTGTCTCCGGCTCAAAATCCTTGAAACTCGCTCTCTCCAATATGGAGTAAAACTGAGCGCATACATCAATGCCAAGAATCCCCCTGTGCTTTGCTCTGCTAAGCTTTTGGTAGGACTTCAGTAGCCTAAAGAATAGTCATGCACAGAATTCCAATTGTTCTAATTATTGCTTAGTAAATATCTATTGCATAGCTATTAATATCTAAGCTTTAGGATTTTTTTTTTTTTAAACAACTGTCAGGAAATTTTTTCTCATAGTTATTCTATCTTTACAAAACATGCTAAAGGCACAAAATTTAATACAACTACCCTGAAAATTTGGTATTTCCTTAAAGCAGGAGACATTTGTCCATAGAATTTACCTCAATGCGCGAACTTCAGGAATACAGCTTTAATAAAATGTTGATAAGATGTAACTCTAGCTGGCATTCTGCGGGACTCA
The DNA here is from genome assembly GCA_963573935.1 of Arctocebus calabarensis. Taxonomy (NCBI): domain Eukaryota; kingdom Metazoa; phylum Chordata; class Mammalia; order Primates; family Lorisidae; genus Arctocebus; species Arctocebus calabarensis. Next base: position 7,257 of record CAUYON010032546.1, read on the forward strand.
TGGGAGGTTCTCAGTAAATGTGTGTTGAATAAATGGGAGTGGTTTTCACATTGAGACCCTCTCGCTTATATTAGCATACACACAGTACTTGTTCATTTCTCCCAAAATATTTTCTTATCTTTGTGTAGTTAGACCCAGAGCTGTGTAAACTGATTTAACAAAATCAAATTATTAACAGTTTCAATTTCTGGTACTCTCTAACCATAAGGATTATAACACTGTTGAACAATGACTGGTAATAACCCCAAAATTTGAGACGCATTTTCATTCTCAAGGCTTGTAAACAGGTAGAAGACATTTTTCAAATGCCCTAAAGAGATCCAAAGCCTTGTGCATAGACCACCATTGTTTTCAGCTTACTCACTTTACATGTGATTTTCTATTTCATTTTACTCATAAGCATTTCAAGAAGTAGGGACTAATGCCTTCAATTTATAGATAATGATAAGGAAAATAACAATCTGGTGGATGAAGGATTTTTATAAGAAAATGCTAATAAAATATGGCAATCATGAGCTAGAAAATATGAAGATACACCATTACAATATTTAGGGAATTCCTATGAACAGCACACTGACTTGGCCTTTAAGTTCTCCAGCTGAAACGAAGAAAAGCTCTGGAAAGGGTAGGCTTAAACTTCCCCTCTAGTACGCACGACTACTACGCCTTGAGAAAGTGTGAGCTCTAATAAAGTCTCACCAGCCACAGATGGAGGAAGCTGCGTGATGGAGCTGCACAGCCAGATGCTCTCAAAGGGAAGGGTGAGAGACGTACCTGCGTGTGCACAAAGGGTCTGGGCATCACCTTTTCTTACCATATGTAAAAGGAAAAGAGCTTAACCAACATTACCTCTCTTGTACTTTAAGGACTGTACATGACAAAGTTATTAAGGGTCCAAGTACATTGATTTAGTTATGTCCAAAAGGGACCATTAGATGACGGCATTCTGTCGTCGGGGGAAATGTCTGACACGTGGCATAGAGCCATGGTTCTGACACCGGAGTGAGCATCAGCATCACCAGTAGGGCTTGGTAAAAAGCAGATCACTAGGCCCTCCCCTGGAGATTTCGACTGAGTTCCCAGAGAAAGAAGCTGGGGAATCGTTTCCAACAGACCCCCAGGTGGTACTGATAGTCTTCTGCGGCCGCACGTGCAGACCGGGTAGTGTGGGGTCTTTAACCGTGGCTGTGCCTTAACATTACCTGGACATTTTTAAAAGTTTCTCTTGTCCTGGCTACACTCACGACCAACTGATTCTTAATCTGGGGCCATGCGGCCAGGCACCAGTATTTTTTTTTTTTTAAGTCTTCAGGTGATTTCAGTGAGTTGGCAAGCTTGAAAACTACTTTGAGATAGATTTTTTGTCTATAAGTGGCAGCTAAGAAGATATGCTTGTAAACATCTGAGCAGATTGGTATACTGGGAATTCTTAATAAATAATTATTCTTTTCTTCCCTCATTTTCTTCAAAAGTGTATCATAAGAAATCTAATAAAAGGGAAATCTAATTATCTGCCAGAACATACACCTATAGTTTATAAAATACACCCACTTTCTGTACTTGTGGATTATTATTTTAAAAGGGCATATAAAAATTTCAGTCCTATTTTTCTACATTTTATGTGGGTAATAATGTTATTTATAAATCCAGAAATATAAAAAAATAGTTGAGTATGTATCATTTGCATATGTTTGCAGTGTATTTTATACTTAAATGGAATTGCATTGGTATAATTTGGAAGTCCCTTTTATACGAATTCCTTCAAATGGTGGGAAAGTTTATCTAACCACGAGGAAAGAAGGGGGGTGAGTAGACCATTTAATCTGTCTAAAGCAGTTGTTGTCAAAGTACGATCTCTGCACCGGCAGCATCAGCATTTATGCTTAGAAGTAAAAATTCTTAGGTCCCCACCCCATATCTAATGAATCAGCAACTGTGGCGGTGAACCTGAATCACCCATGTGTTAACAAACTTTCCAGGTGATTGTAATGCATGCTCAAGTTTGAAAAATATTTATAATTTCCACACGTGGATAGGAAAAACTAAAGAGGAAAAAAGCACTCTTAGTCCACTATGCATTTGTTCAGCTGCTGTACAGACATACACGACTCTGGTAATAGCTATGTTCTTTTAAACTCCACCCAAAGCTTATCGTCATTACATAATTAGAGCTTAATAGTGAAAGGAGAATTAATGGATAGGGCATATAGCTGGGAAAAGTTTATTTGACTCTATTTCTGTTTTCTACTCAAGATAGAATTAAGACCATGTAACTTGACTTAAGAGGATAAGAACTGTGGGTGGGTGGGGGGCATCACGTGAGGTTGGAAGAGGGTAGGGTATTCCCAGGTCCAACACTAACCTTGAATCGTCCTCTTGAAGAATGCCTTGCAGGCTTCACACGATGCTACCCCGTAGTGGTACCCAGATGCGATGTCTCCACACACTAAGCACAGTCTCTTGGGCATCGAGTTGAGCATGTATTCACACTTGGTCTGGGGATCTTCAACTATGGTGCTGGAGCAGTCGTCATACAGTTTCCTGACAGGCCCACTCCCTCCCAGGATAGGAGCGGTAGGGTAGAGAGGTGGCGAGTCAAGTCCGTTCTGATGGCCATTCATGGTTGAACTATAGCTCCCGCTGGCGTCTGAAGAGCCACCAGGACTGTGGTGGTTGACGCTGTCCGTCAGGGAGGCCGGGCTGGAGGGTTCCGTCTTGATGAAGGACGAGCAGTTGGAATCAAGGTGTCGATCTTTGTTTGACATTCTGCAGAGAAGCCTGAGAGTTAGGGAGATACAAACAGAGAGAGAGAAAAGGAGTGTCAAACACAGAGACCAAACAAGGGAAAAACACAGAGACGGTGAAAAAAAGAGAGAAAGGGAAAAGGACAGGTGAAAGGAGGGAAAAAATGGAAGAATTCACATGGTAAAGACATTGCTCTTTGAGAGTGCTACCAAGGGCTGGGGACTACACATCATTCATTCTCTAGTCAATATTTCTTGTTCTACAAGAAGGTGATCAGCATAAGGGCATGACAGGGTTACATCAAAGTGACCAGACAGGCCATAAACAAAAGCTCTAAAGGGTCCAATTGCTTTTCTTTTACCTTTCTCTTGGAGAACCACTGTCAATATCTAAATCACTTGTCTCGTTTCCAAATTTGTCAATGGGAAGAGGTGGTGATTTATTTGCAGAGTCAATACTATTTCTAAAATTGTATTTCTCCTCACCCTGCCTTTCCTTCCACATGCTGGTGCTGCAATCGTTTTATTATGAGCAGAATCAAACTTTTATTTTCAAGACTGAATAGATGATCCTGGCTCTGTAATTACTGTTTTTCAGCACGCTTCCATAAGCATAACTGTGTCTTTTATTGATCTGACTAAAACACATAGGGAATATATCCTCAATCACTTTGTTTCTTTATTTAAGTTGGTCTATTCCATAGCCATTTAGCAATATAGAAAGACATCAAGTGTATGAGTCTAGCCAATATTTAAGGATTATTTCCTAGAGCCCGCAAAACTTAGTGAATGATCACCATCATGGATAAATATGTGCACGTGTTTTTGTGTGTGATTTGCCATTGTTTAAGAGATGAATTGGTAAAAGCCATTTGAGCCTCTTCAGTGTACCTGTGAGTTCATAAATCCGACGTTGTACTTTATATTCCGTAAAAGTAGAAATGCATCAAATTTTGTCCTGACAAAATGAGATTTGTGATGGCCCCAGCCTTCTTCCTCTTTTCTTTTAACATCATACCTCCTAAAAGAGCACAATGCAGCATCTAATCTGACAAACTATTTCTCTTATCTAGAAGAAGCACATCAACTCTCTTTCTTTGTTGGACCCACAAGTGATTGAATTTCTGGAAAGGTAATGAGATGAAAGGATTTAATTGGTCCTATTTTCCTTCGTAGCCATAGTGCAAAACCCCTTTTAGCAACGTCTCTAAGAACCTTTCGAGAGCACTGTAGAAAGAAAAGGTGGCAGTTGAGAAAGGGACTTAGTTAATTGCTTCCCAGGGGACAGGTGATTTAGGGGAACCCCACCGGGTAATGGTCACTCACGAGAATTTGGGGGAGTAGTCACAGGCTAACCAGAGGGATGCAATTATCTCTTTCACAATAAATCTAATGAGATTTCATAGAACAGTCTCAAGAGCAGAGTATGAAGACAAGAATTTGCCTCTTAAGAAGATATTTTACTTTGGAAGTTTTGCTCTTGTTTGCTAACATCGAGCAATGTCAATGTGGAGAAAACAAAAAAGAAGGAGAGAGCCACCCCAAACATCTTCTAGCCTTCACGCACCCACTTGGGTTGCCCTTTTGCTCAAGAACTAGCCCAAGAAAAAAGATCCCCCTCCCCAGCCAGAACTACATTGTCCTCTCTGGTCTGCAGCCCTGTAGCCGTGGCTGTTAATGAGTGTTGTAATTAATAGATCGCTCTCCTTGTCTCCAGGCTCGCACTCTGGGCTGAGCACTTTCCGCAAGTCAACGTTGAAAGAAAGCGGGTCGGCACTGACTTACAGCAGCCCTGCGAATTCCTTTTAATTTAGAGCACTTACACCACCACTTCACTTATTACCTTATAATTACTGGACTGCTCGCACATACATTATGATCTTAGACTAGAGGTAGAAGTTATTAGGGTACTAAACCGCGGTTGCTCCCCTTTCCTCTCTCTGGCACTGAATTTCTCAGAGCTATGACAATTAACTCTTTCACCATCTGCCCGCCAAGCACGGCTTAATTTTTTTTTTCTTCCAGAAAAAAGGATTGCTTGGAGCTGATCGGTCACAAAACATACTGCATTTTCTTCCAGGCCTCTTTTTTCCCTCCTTCTCTCTTTCTGCATCCTCTATCGTCAATTTCAACCCAATTCTTTTTTTCCCAAAGGCTCTTTTCTCATGAACTTTTAAAATTTGCAGAACTCTTGATTTAAGGAACAAGGTCAGAAATTAGCCGTCAATTCATGGAACAGTTATTTGCTAAGTTGCTAAATGTTTATGTGTCAGATGCATGTTGTTAAAGTCCCTAAAAAATAGGGACTCTCCATCCAACCGTTCCATCCAAAATCTGAGTCCACAACTTGGCAATAACCCAGACGGAAGTCAAGAAATTCAGGACAAACGAGCTTCCAGGGAAGTCCTTGGAACGGTGGCAATATTTTGTCCTAAATAAGATCTGCCCACTTTAGCCATAAATGAAAATGAACAAATTGGATTTGTGCTGTAGGGTGTATGTGTGTTCTTTTTTTCTTCCTGACATGAACTGCTTCCTTAATTAATACCTTCTGCCTGGTGGAAATAGTAAAGAGTCAGAATTGCCATTTATTAAGTCCTTACTGTGTGCCAGGCTGAGCACTTCACACACCTCATTGAATCCCCCAAGAAACTTAAAGGGGGGGTATTATCCGAAACTGAGCATTAGCCATTCTAAAACTTGCTGAAGGTCATACAGTTAGGAAGCAATAGAGCCAGATTTGAACTCAGGTCTGACACCAAAGTCCAGAGCAGAAATGTCTTAAAGCTAACACAGAGTTTTGAATGTTGTTTAAATTCTTTAGAAACAATCAAGCGAGAGGGGTAGGGGTAGCACACAGAGATTTCCTGCTTTTACTGCTCAGCAAGTGTATCCACAGCTCACCCCTCAGTGGGAAAGAGCAGCAGGGGTCACCACACTGGCCTCAGGTCTACCCTGTTGAGTCACAGGCTCTGGAGTGACACCTAAACAGAACCTCTGAAAGAACACAGTTGTCTTCTAATTACTACTTAGCTCACTACTCGAACACTTCCCAGACACCATTACATTATAACCTAAAACTACAGCGAGTCTTAATTCTCTCCCTCTCCGTCTCTGAAATTCTACAGCTCTATTATTCAAGCCTGAAATATTCACAACCATCTATAAATTCAATTGTCAGCTGGTGGGTTTTATTCTAGACTTCACTTCAATCTAAAATTAGAGGCACTAAAATTCACATTAACTCTAAGAGGAATGTAGTGAATAAGACTTTATTTCAAAAGAACACCTTTTTGTCAGAAAGAGCCATTTTCAAGATGATGGCTTTATCTGTAGCCAAAGAGAAAAAGCCCAATTCCACATTGTGCTGTTAAGGCAGAGATTTTAAGTCACATCGGATTAATAAAAATCTAAATTTAGTTAAGAATTATGAATAGAAGTAACATGTGTTGAAATAGGTGGGAAATATTTATTTTAAAGCCGCAGGCTGGTTACTTTTATTTTATTATTTTAAGAAAAAAATGACGAGAAGAACAAGAGGGTAGGACAAGCTACCTTCCAAAAACCTCTTCACGAAAACCCTGAAAATATACTGGAGGGAAAATAACTGTGCCAATAACAACATCTAGTTTCTATGGGGGACATCAAATTTGAAAAATTAAACAGTAAAATTTGAGTGCTTTAAAAGCATTTTTAACACAGTTTGAGATATGAAGTCTCAAATAATTCTGGTCCTCATGCTTCAATAGGAACTTGTTTCATAGCTGTGCATAAAAGGCCAGCAAGGGTAAAAATTATCTTAGGTGTCTGATACGAATGATCAGGCAAACAAAACTTCTCAGTTGAACTATTGAAAGAGGTAATTTTTGAAAGTTAATTAACCATGTGTATATGTGTGCATACAGAAAGAGAGAAAGCGAGGGAAAGAATAAGAATCTGTTAGAGCTGCTGCTATAGAGGAAAACAAGACGTTAATCTGTATGTGAATATTCAATTCGTGTTATAATTATCAAGCCAAATTACTCTAGGAGATGCCACCTAGATCCTGGTACATGTATGATCTTGAATGAGTGGCCGTGAGTTTGAATTTCCACATGCATATATAGAAAGATGTCCAGAGTGGTCTACATTTCAAAGAAAGGACTTACTATGCTTAGCCAGTTCTCTTATTTGTTAAATGTTGATTTAACACTAATGTTTTATAGGCTTATAATTTATAAATCCTTTCACTGAAATATAATTTCTTAACAAACAACTATATTTCATTATGTGAACTTTACATAGAATATAAATTTATTTTCTACTTTATAGTTCCCTGATTAAAAAAGAGAGGGAAATACCTTGGAGAAATGGCTGCATAAAATTTTCATAAGGAACATGTGTGTATAGGTTGTCGTAGACCTTCCTGATTATGATACTAAGGAGAAAGATCTTCTAAAACTTTTATCAGACCTCTGGCACTGAGGTCTGATAAAGAGACCTTCATGGGCTAAATAAATGTCAGCTAAGGAAGTCACCATTTTCTATTCTTGTTTGTCATCTTCAGGGGCCTAAAAAAAGTACTCATCATGATTAAAAATTCCAGATGCTTTAAAATTGTATTTCCAATACTTTTGTTAAGAACACTGAAATCAGCAAATCTGCAAGTTTATGACGACAGCGAGATCAGAGTCCCTGTCTCCTCTCATTGAATCACAGACTTTCAGGGTTAGAAAGAAAGGTTATCAAACACACCACCTGAGCACCGCTTACTCAAAACAGAAATGTATTTATGACTATTGCCTGACTTTCTACCTTCTGAAATCACCAGATTAAATATTTAAGGGTTTTTTTTGTTTAAAAAAAAAAATGTTCTTAGCAGTGTACAGTGTTTGGGGGAACTTGTTTGTTTTAATGCTTTTGGAAGAAAACGTCCAGACGAACGCTGCAGCTTCTGGAGGAACATGCTTCAGGGCCCAGGACCCCAGCAGCAACCACGGCAGCCTGAGTTCCAACTTCAAGCGTGCTACTTTACAATGAGCTTCCCCCTTCAACTAATTGCACTCTAGCAAAGTGGCAAATGTGAATCACTTAGTAACAAAATGGGCACCAGCTGCTATTGTCAGAGAATGGTGATGCTGAAGAAAGGGAAAGCAAGCGAACCAAGTGTCATGTCAGAAATCAACGGTGCAACGTGTGATTTGAGAAAACATGACTACTTTACAGAGACAGGGTGTCATTATGGCATCACAGTAATACGATGCTTTGACAACTGCTGGGTCTAACATATCATCATTGCATTAAGGTACACTGGCTTAGTTGGGGAAAGAAGAGAAAGGATTTTTTCTTTTAATAAGAAATATCTTAAGTTCTGCCTGGTTAACCTAACAGAAGCAGATCATTAACTGGAAAGGAAGTATTGTATATCCCGACCCATGCATGCTCAAAAAGATAAAAACACACATAAGCACACACACTGATGCATAAATTCAAGGTCTTCGTTAATAAACACCGAGGTCCACCTAATAGAACAGATTTCTGAATAATGAGATCACAGTCATTTAGTAATGCTGCTTCTTCATTCTTTGAACAAATAACTTGTGCATTTAGTCCAAAAGACTCTTACTTCATCAAGAACAAAAGTAAAGAAACAGCTGCCCTCAAAGCTGGTGCCCAAGTTGCCAATAAGAGACATTGCTACATAGTGTGGAGACAGGAGCTGACCTCTTGATAAAAACAAACAAGAAAAAACAAATTAGAACCCCTATCTGAGCTGAAAGCTCTCCCAACTTTGTGAAAAGCTGTCACTACACCAGAAAAGGGAAATTCAGGACAAATAAACAAGAGACTTTAAACTCATCTCTGGCTGATTATTGAAAGGAAAGTACCCCATGAATATAACTCCACACCTAAGGACTAAATCCTTACCAAAAGGGCCTTGCTGACACCCTATCTGCTTTTAGGGTTCTAGAGTTCAATGGGCCTTTCTTCCTTAGTTTTGTTCTGGCATTATGTTGATCAACTCTCCTGGTTTTAGCACTGAAAGCCCATGTCCTAGGAACACTTGAGCGCATAGTTCTGTATTTAAGGATTTGATCTGATGCAGGGGCACTGAGTAGTGAAATTTATCCTTAGCTTGTTTTCTTGGACCTATTTCAATCTGGGGGTGACATCTCTTGTTTATAGCTCTAAATACAGGAAGTGAGCTACTGACAAATCAATAAACCGGTTAAACACATAATAATGCTGGGTAATTGCATACATGATGTTTACCTAGGAACCCTTTAGGCCCAGGTAAACCAAGACGCTTGATCAGAGAACCCTACGGTCTCCACTCTTGCTGTGCAACCTAAAACAAGGGAAGTGGAGACAATTCATTTCCAGCAAAGGCAGCCCAAGAAAATGGCAAGAGAAATGTACTAATAAGAGTGACTAAATTCATGAGGATGGGCGGGTATAAGGATCTATGTGTTAGAAAGTCCCCAAAGACACACCAGCATCCCGGGTTACTATGCCAGAAAAGCTGGCGGTGACTGCTGACGGCTGACTGCCTCATGTTCCCTCAACTACTTTGATATTTTTAGATGTAGGAAATTTCAGTTGCTTCAGTTTGTATGGCCAGGTGATTTCTTACGCTTCCTGGTTGATAAACTTTATTAATGGGAAAAGAAATGGTCCTATAATATCACAATGTGTTGCACATTACAATTGTTGACAGTTTCTGTATTTAAGGATTCGATCTGATGCAGAGGCGCTGAGTAGTGTAATTTATCCTTAGCTTGTTTTCTTGGACCTATTTCAATCTGGGGGTGAGCATCTCTTGTTTACAGCTCTAAATACAGTAAGTGAGCTACTGACAAATCAATAAACCTGTTAAATACATAATAATGCCGGGTAATTGCATACATGATGTTTTACATAATTAACTGACGGAGCTTTTCTTTAGTATAATGGGCACTCATGTAATATAGAGTAGCTATAAGTCTATAAAATATACACAGTTTATATGAACCATGATTCTGCGTAAAACTCTGGCTAATCATCTACATTGGATTTGAAGAGAGAGCGCTCCTCCACTGCCAAGTCCAAATCAATTCTTATGACATTATTTTATAACTAACATGATATTTAACTGATGATAGCTATTAGCTATTATACAGATTGCATTCAAAGATTGTAACAGTAGGGGGGAAATATCATTTAGTTTAAACAAACTTCTGCCATGTAATCAATATTATTGAGGCAAATTAAGTGTTTTAACACGTGTGTATATTTGCCACAATGCAGCTTAATTAACTACATCCTCACCATTGCTTAACTACACAACACCTATGGATCTTAAAAGAGAATCTAAAAAAAAAAATCTCCTGCTCAGAAACTCAGATGTACAACAAGCATTCTCGTATGGGGAAACAAGCATTTTATCTCTGATCCCCCCAAATGTTTCTTGCTTTATACAAATTACTCTCCGGGGAACCAAACGCTTAAGAACAAGGACTTTGGAACAGTGTGTCCCACAGTTAAACCACTTGTATAGTAACGTTCCAGTGTCACCATACCCGGGGGAGAAACAGCCCCTGGGCAATAGCGGGCCACCGCTAAAACGGAAGGTTTGTATAGGGTAAAAAAAAAAAAAAAAAAAAAGTACACGAGATAAGTCATCAAAACGAAGCTTACGACAGATGCAGAATGTAACATTTATTCCATGTTAGAGATTTATGATGCAGCGAGCAGACCTCCTTCGCGGTAAGCTTTCTAGAGGAAAGACACAGTCTCCTACTTCTACAAATCTCTGGTCTTTCAAACAGAAATATGGTTCAATAAAGTTTGCTTGTGTTCAGACAATTCTGTCCACAAGCAGTCAAGGAGCACACGGCGACATCGACACAACAGGAGGGGACTGACCGCTGAATGAAGACCTTCTCTCAGGGCCTCGCGCTGGGGAAGCACTGGACAGACACTCAGCTCATAGCAAGTCTGTGCGCAGATCTTCACAAATTACAATCGAACAGAGAAGCTTAGCACACGTCCCGGAGTTCACAAATCAAATCCAGGTCAACGAAAGCTCAGGCTTCCCTGGATTGTTTCCCTAATTCTCTTTGCCACAGAGAATCGGGAAAGAAGAATGCGACCAGAAGTTGATGTAAAGACCTGGAGACCACAGTACTGATGTCACTCTTTACTTAGTAAGAGAATGTTTTGCAAAAGCAATTGGAATTACCAATAAACCAGCTGCCTCAGCAAAGATAGGCCAGTTCCACTTGCAATAAAACTCTAACACTTAACTCTGCAACTGGGTGAAGTAGGGTGGTGAGAAAATTCAAATCTTGAAGAAGAAACCATTGTTGCAATGAAGGTTGTTTCAAGCGCGTGTGAGCCTTTTTATATTAGTGGGAGATTCACGGTACAATTAGAGGTCATAAACTACATCTATCAGACAGCAGTTCAACTGTGTTTATACTTTTAACTTAATACTCAGTCCGCAGCGGTTAACATCGGCGTGCACAGGTTATGATTATGTTCTGTAGACATCAGGTGTTGTCTAGCTGAAGTGGGGACGGGGAGGAGGGGAGAAGGAGAAATCAGCTAATTAGTAATCCTAAAATTCTACTTCTGTCCTCTAAGCAACATTACAGTGAGCTGGGTTGTTTAGGCAGAAGCTAAAACACCGGAGCTGCTACTTGCAGGTAGGAAAAAATAGCACACGTGCTACATCTAAGTCAAGCCACGGAAACGAGCAGGGATTTGTTTTGTGGCATGATAGCTTGTATAAATTGGGATTATTCAGCAGTATGACAGTAGCCGGTGAAGCAAGAGAAGCTATCAAAATGCTGGAGCTCCTATCAGAAGGCCCTGCTTGCTGTCTGTCACAAACATCCAAATACAAACATGTGGATAAAAATTTCTAAATTTAATTTGTCTTTCTCAAAATCTGAGTTCGGACACAGTGGCTCATGCCCATAATCCCAGTACTCTGGGAAGGTGGGTGGATTGCTTGAGCTCAGGAGTTCATGACCAGCCTGAGCAAGAGCGAGACCCCGTCTCTAACAGTGGCCGGGTGTTGTAGTAATCACCTATAGTCCCAGCTGCTTGGGAGGCTGAGGCAAGAGGATCGCTGAAGTTACCGTGAGCTATGATGCCAAAGCACTCTAGTGAGGGCAACAAAGTGAGACTCCATCTCAAAAAATAAAAATCAGATTTAAAGAAGTTCTCACATCTTGCCTGTCTTCTTTCCCAGGAAACTGTGCCTTCTTACAGCACTTGACAGGTAGCAGAGGTGGGCTCCAGCTCTGCATGTGGTGGCTCTGTGGAATCTGAAGCCAGTCGTTGTACCATGGTGATCCTCAGCTTCTTCACTTGTAAAATGAGAATTGCCTATAAGCTTTCATGTCTTTTCTTTGTTTTTTTGGAGACAGAGTCTCACTATGTTGCCCTCCGTAGAGTGCTATGGCATCACAGCTCACAGCAACCTCAAACCCTTGGGCTCAAGTGATTCTCTTGTCTCAGCCTCCCAAGTAGCTGGGGCTACAGGTGCCCACCACCATGCCTGGCTATTTTTACAGACAGAGTCTCGCTGTGTCTCAGGCTAGTCTTGAACCCATGGGCTCAGGCAATCCACCCACTTCGGCTTCCCAAAGTGCTAGGATTACAGGCATGAGTCACCATGCCTGTCCTACTACACGCTTTCTAAAGTACTTCTGCCATTAAAAAAATAAAATAAAATAAATACACACACACACACAAACATATACATAAGTATACATATCTATGTGTCTCTGTGTGTGTGTGTATGTTTTACTCAGAAAAAAGCCCCTGTGGCCTGTGACTCTGATTAAACCAAACCTGGAGACCCAGGGCTACTGCTCTGAAGTGCACTCCCCAAACTCTTCCAAATTTTTCCTTAGCTGTTACTGTATTCAGTCACCCTTTAAGACCCTGGCAGGTACAGGAATGGGTGAGTGTGTGTGTGCGTCAAGAGAAGGAATAATCAAACAAATGAGCTGCCACATAACAGCGAAACTACAGCCACCACATTCAACTGAGGAGTCATTCCCAGTGGGCTACCAGAGGACAGAGCAGCGAGCACTTTGCAGGAGCTGGGAACAGGACTCTTGGTTTTCTCCTAGACATGGTTCCCTTTTTGCTCATTACGTTTTTTTGGTGGGAGGCTTTGGCGGAAAGGGCAATTCCCTGCAATCAGTGTTTAAGTGAATGTTTGTCCCAGTGTGTGACACCACGCTGTCAGCAAGCAGCGGGGAGCCGGTGAGTTGTTACTACATTTGATTTGACTGCCAGTAGGAAGCTTCATTTCTACCAACTGTGAGCTGCTAGCTCAAAGAATCTCCTCTTCATTTTTGGCGTGATTTTTTCCCCTCTCTTCTATTTCCTTTTCCTTGATATGTCGTAAGCCCAAATGCCACGTGGATTTGTAAGAGACAACCTGAGTGCTTACCTACTGAGCTTGTCAAACCGCAGGGTCTGGATGTAAGGGGTGCACATAAATTTTCCAGTATTTCTAGTCTCTCTCTTCAAGTCCCTCCATTTGAAGACTTCATTTTAATTCTGATTCCCTAGATCACCACAGGGTCAACAGAAATATGACTGCTTCTGCCACCCTGTAGTCACATCTTTCTACTTGGTGGGATATCTATCAGCCATTGGAGCAGAGATTTCTGCAGCCCTAATTAGCTGAAAAAGTATTGTCACTGGGGATCTGCCCAATTTTGTTGAAATAATCGCTAGTTTTTGATAGTTGCTTCTGATAGTTTTTCTGATTTGGTAACTTTCCGACATCACGTGAAAGTTTCCTCAAAAAATATTGATTTTGATAATCATAATTCTCAAATAGTGCCTCAGACCACAACCCTTGACAATGAAAGGTATGTCTGGGAAAAAACAAAAGCATTAGTAAAAGGAGTTGGGGGGTGGGGGGAAGAAAAAAAAACCCTCAGAGATATTACAAAAATTCAGGCTGAATGGAAAAGTAATTAACACCAAAGAGCTAAAACTGTAATTAAGACAAATTTCATTAAGGGAGGCAGGCGAGTCTGCTTTTCTAAATATGACAAGATGCTGTGTAAAAATAAAATAGAAGCTGGTTTCGGGGAGAGGAACAGGAAAGCCATGTCTTTAACCAGATCAAATTCTCGAAATTGGCTGTCAAGACAGGATTGTTGTGATTTATACCCGTCTATCAAGTGTGGAAGGAGAGAGGCAGAGGGGACAGAGGCAAGCGGCTGTTGCTTCCATTCGCAAAGAACCTTTAATTTCCACAGCACCATCTGTTACCAAATCTAATTCACATTCCCCCTTAATCTGGTTTAGTTCCATAATACTAATTCTTCCCCAACCTTTATGAACATAAACCATGGGGGGGGGGGAAGCTTTGGTTCTTGGCGAGTGAGAAATTGAACACTGTAGAGTTAAGGCTCTGGTGACCTAAGTAAAGCAGGCTGTCTTCCATTAAAGTGTATTCCTGGTAAAGGGATTTGTTTTCAGCCAATGCAGAGATATGAAATTGTTCGTATTGGGGGTAAAAAAAGAAATGATGATATAAAAGTAGGCCGGGGACATGAAAGCAGAGGCTGTCATAAAATGCAATTGTTGTCAAGTTTAGTCACTTTCAGAACTGGCTATAAAATCACTTTGTCACGGTTTTCACATAGAGAAAGGCTGAAGTTGTATTTTTAGTAGGGAAACTCAAAAGAGTGATGTATATATTCAGAAAAAGCAGAAGGGGGGGAAATCCAGGAAAAATGGAAATGAAAAAGAAATCATATATATTTTAAGATTAAAAAAATGTGTATGGGTAAACACATTAACTTCTCTTAATCTAAGGTTCTATTAGCACACACTTTTCATTCACCACTGCTTCTACTCTTAACCAGTATAATAACTTGCATTCATAATAATGAGTCTGTGGAGCTATAAACTTATAAAGTGCTTTCTGCATCAAAGAAAGATTAAACTACATTCAGTAAAGATTTAGTGTTAAATGTATTTTATTGCTTTCTAAGTCTGTGAAAATTTGTTATCTCTAAAGGCAAGAGTACATAAAGATTCGCAGCAGGAATACATTACAAAATGCAAAAAAGGTATTGTGTGAGTACTGGGATGAGATTTGTGCCTTTGTTTTTGAGACAGTCTTGCTCTGTCACCCTGGGCAGCATGCAGTGGTGCCATCGTAGCTCTCTGCAACCTCAAAAATCCCAGGCTCCAGCAATCCTCCTGCCTCAGCCTCCTGAGTAGCTGGAACTACAGCCATGTGGCACCACACTAGACTAATGTCTGTATTTTATTAGAAGTGAGGTCTCTCTGTTATTCAGGCTTGTGTGGAACTCCTGAGCTCAACTGATCCTCTTGTCTGCCTCGGCCTCCCACAGTGCTCGGATTACAGGTGTGAACCACTGCTCAGCCTCAAAGATAAACTCTTTTAACATAATAACAAACAAGCAAAAACAAACTGGAGACCAGTATAATTGTGCTTACACATACATACAGACATAAACACAAACATATTATGTATATATCATCTAATTAAAATATCCATGAGCATCATAAACAAATGTGATTAGATACAATAAAGATGATAAAATATAAGGCTACACTGTTAAGAATGTCATTGTTTATTAAAGAATATGCTAATTCTGATAGCCCTAATTTATACATAGGAATATTCATTACAGCATTTTTAGAGTTTCTATTGCAATTGTAAAGAATACACACTGAGAGTGGCTAAAATTCACAGGACAGACATCACAAAAGCTGACGAGGACGTGGAGCAACTGAACAGCCACTTCCCGTATCCCCACAGTTCCACTCCTAGATGTTTACTAAGAATGGAAACACGCCCACAGAAAGAGCTGTTTGTCAACGTGTATCACAGCTTTATCCAGAATAGCCCTAATCTGCAAAGAAACCAAATGCCCATTGTTAAGGAACAAATAAATGAATTGCACTATATGCACATGGACAGGGTGGCCATAAAGTTTGTCCACAATTTTAACTGCACACTATTTATAATTGCACACAAACTCTATGGCCACCCAGTATATCCAAAGGATTCTCAAGACAACAATAAAAAGAAATGAACTACGATTCATGCAACAACATGGCAGGAGCTGAAAGATACTCTGGTAAGCAAAAGAGGCTAGATACAAGAGTACATGCTTTAAAGTTCTGTTTGTGTGAAGTTCTAGAATGAGCAAAACTAGTCTGTCACGATACAGATCAGCAGTGATTTTCTGGAACATGGGGCAGGAATTGTCTGGAGAGGGGCACAAGGCAACCAGTGGCCACATGTACTACATGGCTCACATTTCTCAAGTTTCATCCAACCCTACATTGAAAATATGCTTTGTTAGAAATTTTATTTCAAAGCTGATCTGAACAAAACATTGACAAATGGGTTAAACATAATAACTCTATGAGAAGTTTTCACTGATTCCTATGGCCTTTACTAGGGTACTAATCTTAAGAATATTCTTTTTTCTTTTTTCTTGAGACAGAGTCTCACTTTGGTATAGCGCTATGCTGTCATAGTTCACGGCAACCTCAAACTCCTGGGCTCAAGCGATTCACTTGCCTAAGGCTCCCAAGTAGCTGGGACTACAGGCACCCATCACAACACCTGGCTATGTTTTAGAGATAGGGGGTCTCGCTCTTATTCAGGCTAGTCTTGAACTTGTGAGGTCAAGCAATCCACTGCCTTGGCCTCCCAGAGTGCTAGGATTACAGGCATTAGCTATGGCTCCCGGTCCTAATTAAATAAGTTTTTATATGTAAGCACTTTTGTTAATATTCCCATAATTACACATTTGAACATCTCCAAGTTAGAAAATAATAATTTTCTTTCTCACTGGAGACAAAGCATCTGCTGTATACATCATGTGCAGAAAAAAGAAAATAGGGAAATTTTTACTTTTGACAGAAACCAAATGAAGTAAGGAATTCTTTTAGGCAAATATTTAGCCAATAAGGCCAAAGTGACAATTATCTTATATTTGAACATGGAAATTACAGCCTGTTTCAAGTAAGGAAAAGGATTTGAGAATATTATTCATACTAACTGAAAACAATAAAAGGGAAAAGCCTCTTTAGATTAATACAGGGAAATATTGGAAGATTAGGAAAAGCCCAGAAATCTATCTCAATCTGAAATAGTTCCAAAAATTTTAGCCAACTGCACATCATTCTTAATCCAGAGGAAAGGAAAAAAATATTCTGAAGAGTAACTCAACTCGAGAACAATGTTTTCCATTTTTCATAAGATTCACACTTACTCTCTGATTTGCAAGTTCTACAAAAAAATTTTTTTAACATTGTTTCCATCTTAATACTAAAATTCTCTTACATTCATTAAGACAACCTTATTTTCAGGTTAATTAATTATCAATGCAAAAGATCTTTACTGAACAAGGATTTAATTAAGGCAATGTGCCTTAAAATGGAGTTATAGTACATATTCCTGAGGGTTAGGAGAATTTTCTTTTCCTTTAAAATGGATTTGTATTATTCCCCTATAGGACTCCATTTTTAATAAATGAACCCAGGAACTAGGCCAGAATTTTGTCTGTGAGAGTGGTAGCATGCTCTCTAATATGTAGCATTTTAATCAGTAGTTTTCCAATTAAAACAAAAATGTTTTTAGATGCATGAGGTACACAGTTTGTGATTGTTTTTAAATACACCACCAGGACCAGAAATTGTGCATGCTCACTACCAAATGAACTATACTGCAATTCTATTAACATCCATTATAAAAAAAGTTTAGTTTGCTTTCTGACTTTGTAGGATAACTTTACTCCTTTCATCATTATACTACACTACAATCCTAGTTGGGAAAATGATCCTTTAATTTGCAAAATGATTTCTATAACGGCAGACTCTGGCAAAACCTAAGAGCACTAACTATGATTTGATTCCTGAACATTTTTTTTTTTTTTGCAGTTTTTGGCCAGGACCAGGTTTGAACCTGCAACCATGGGGCTGGCGCCCTACTCCTTGAGCTACAGGCACCGCCCTGATTCCTGAACATTAGACAAATTAGGTTACATATATACTAAGCCCAAATCCTAAATTTACTTTGCATGAAAACAAATTCTCAAGAAATAAAATGTGTATCACTTAAAGAGAATATTTTCATTTTTAATACAGCATTTACTAGAATTTTTTAGAAATTAAAAAGCAAAACAAATACAATACCTTTGATTCCACTTGGTTTAGCATGAGTGGAATGTCAGAAGTTGTTGTTGTCTTGAGTATACCAAGGGTATCACACATAGCTTGAACTTCCTGATGAATTTCACT
This sequence comes from Arctocebus calabarensis, assembly GCA_963573935.1. Classification (NCBI taxonomy): domain Eukaryota; kingdom Metazoa; phylum Chordata; class Mammalia; order Primates; family Lorisidae; genus Arctocebus; species Arctocebus calabarensis. Next base: position 25,289 of record CAUYON010032546.1, read on the forward strand.
ATTTTTATCTAATTGAGAATGTTTACATTTCTTGTTCTGTAATATCTGTGAGGCTTGAAGTTCTGTACTTAAAAATACTATGATAAAGAATAATAAGAGAAATAATAAAGAGGAAAACAAATAATGTTAATACATGCCCAAGAATTTCTTGAAATATTCACTGAAAATAAATATTAACAATACTAATAGTAATACTAACTTATAAAGAACTAAGCAGTAATATCAATAGCTGTAGAACACTATAAACTTGAAAATGAGAAAAAATTGAAGCTAGATAAAGTTGCATTCAAAATAAATGTATTTATACTATACTTTAAATGGTTGATTGTTTTCCACATTGGAGGACCCTAAGCAGCTCCCACTAGAACTAAATGCACAGGATCCAGGCTCCCATAACAGCAGCTTCACTTCCACCTGCTTTAACTATAATGTTTTAGCCTGAGACTTAGCGAAACTAAAATAAATTTATTTAATACTATCAGGGAAAAGAGGAATGGCTTATTTTATTCTCCTTGATTTCACCCTGATTTCGATTTTAATAAACATATTAAATGATCTAGATTGCTATTTCACTAAACACATATTTTCCAATGGCCTATTCTGAGCCAGGCACCAGGTAGACAATGAAGATACAAAATCATAAGAGACTGTGTCTACACTCAAAGAGTTTAAAATCCAGTAGGTGAGACCCATAAGCGAATCAACAATTTAAGAATATAATATAAGAATGTGTAGGACACTGATAGAGTACTCTCTCTCATATGTACAAAGTACCCAGGACAGGGGAGAATACACACCTCTTAACTAATGTATAAGCAGATAGAGCAACTGAGTCAGGACAGACCACTTCAAGCTGCTTATTAACAAGTCCCTTTACTTTCATCATTTAATTCTTTCAACACATTTAAGAAAATTACTCAAAACTCTTAAATGGCTACAGTCTTGCTTTAAATTAACTGTGTACAGCATTTAAGATTTTTTATATTTGTTTAAAATTACACACACACCCCCAACTTAGTATAGCAATTTTAACTCCAGATAACCAGAAGAAATACCTAAAAAATTGTTTTAAAGTATGGGTACTATGGTCTCATCCTCAGAGATTTTAAGCCAGCAGATGTGAAGTAGGAGTTGGGCATCTGCATGGTCTGTTTTAGACCCAAGGTGATTGGCAGATAGGACTGAGAACCACTTACTTATAGACTTTCTCATGCAATTTACACATGACAGTCTGAAGAGCTACGTACCAAAAAGTTAAGATCAATATCTATCAAACTTTGTTCCTGAGGACTATGCTAAGGTCCCTCTAATTTAAAAACCTCACTAAAACAGATGATCACTGCTTCAAAAATTTATATTTGGACAACACCTTGGCTAAAATCTACCTTTGCTCTACAGAAACATGCTTTCTCACTACATAATAGTATAAACACTTTAGTCTATTATTCGAGATGTTAAACCATGTAGACAATACAGGGAAAAGTAAGACTCAGAGATCCTTAGACTGTCTCTCCCCAGAGGCAATTATTAATTTTGTCTAAGAGATCCTTAGACTATCTCTCCCCAGAGGCAACTATTAGTTTTGGGGGTATCTTTTTAGGCATATATGTGAGTATACATTCAGTATACATATTCCTCATCTATAAGCTTTAGTTTCTTTTATATAAATAAGAACATACTATGTATATTCTATACATACATATATTTTTTACCAACATATCTTAGAGATCATTATAAGATCAATCTGATCTATTTTCCTTCTTTCTAATAGCTACTTAGTGATATTACTGCAAAAATGTACCATTTCCATTTAACTATTTACAGACACTCAGGTTTCCAGCCTTTTTTTCTACTACAAGGTTATAATGAACATCCTTTTCACTCATCTCTGTGCACCTAGGAAAATAAATATATATTCGTAGAGATAAACTTGCCAGATCAAAAGGCAGGTTAATCTTAATTGTGATAATGAAAATATTTACTCTTTAGAGGCTGTACAAGTTATTCTCCTCCACAGTCTACTTCTTGCAGTATATGAGAATGCTTACATGCTTATTCCCCCAAACTTGTACTATGACATTTTGGTGGTGGTGTTCTTTTCTAACCTGGTAAGTAAAAATGGTATCCTGTCATTTTACATTCGTAACTCCTGAAGGATATTGTGCATCTTTTCACGCCAAAAGCAATTTTTAGAAAACATTCTTTTCTATGGAATCCATGCTCAGGCCTTAGCACTTCACACATTTTTCCAGAGAATTTTTCTCTTTTCCTCTTGACTTATAAAAGCTCCTCATGCAGTAAAGAATTTGGCCTTTTTTTTGGCTCGGCGCCTGTGGCTCAACGGGCTAAGGCGCCAGCCACGTACACCTGAGCTGAGGGGTTCAAATCCAGCCCAGGCCTGCCAAACAACAAAAGCTGCAACCAAAAAATGGCCGGGCGTTGTGGCGGGTGCCTGTAGTCCCAGCTACTTGGAAGGCAGAAGCAGGAGACTGGCTTGAGCCCAGGAATTGGAGGTTGCTGTGAGCTGTGATGCCACAGCACTCTATCCAGGGTGACAGCTTGAGGCTCTGTCTCAAAAAAAAAAAGAATTTGGTCTTTTTAATCTTAGACCGTAAAGAAGCTTATTATGTCAATATAATTAAAACAGTCAAACTAAAGATAAAAAAGCAACTGATCCTCTTAAGATTATGAATTGTTATAATCTTTCTAAAATAAAATAAGGCAATACATACCTAGACAAGAGATTTTTTATTTTTTATTTTTTTTATCTTTTTGAGACAGAGCCTTACTCTTTACCCTAGGTAGAGTGCTTTAGCGTCGCAGCTCACAGCAACCTCAAACTCTTGGGCTCGGGTGGCTCCTGTGGCTCAGCGAGTAGGGCGCCGGCCCCATATACCGAGGGTGGCGGGTTCAAGCCCGGCCTCGGCCAAACTGCAAAACAAAAAAACAGCTGGGCGCTGTGGCGGGCGCCTGTGGTCCCAGCTACTAGGGAGGCTGAGGTAAGAGAATCGCTTAAGTCCAAGAGCTGGAGGTTGCTGTGAGCAGTGTGACGCCACGGCACTCTACCCAGGGCGATAAAGTGAGACTCTGTCTCTACAAAAAAAAAAAACTCTTGGGCTCAAGCGATCCTCTTGACTCCTCAGCCTCCCAAGTAGCTGGGACTATAGATGCCCACCACAACACCTGGTTAGTTTTTCAATTTTTAGTAGAGATTGGGTCTCACTCTTGCTCAGGCTGGTTCCAATTCCTGAGCTCAAGCAATCCACCCACCTTGGCCTCCCAGAGTGCTGGGATTATAAGTGTGAGCCAATGAGCCCAGCAACAAGTGATTTCTTAACTGTTTATAATCTTTGTCTACAAGTATCCAAAAATATAAACAAACTGAAACTCTGTACCCATTGAACACTAACTCCTTATCACTACCCTCTCAGATATGTTTTCATAAACAGAAGGAACTAAATAACTATTTTTATATCTTATTTCTCCACTTTATTTTCTCTCATACCAGAAACCCATATTGCTATTATTGTTGAGCTTCTCAGCAGCTGAGATGAAAAGAGAACCATGATAGATTACATAGTTCTCACCGATGGACAACAGCAGCATGTAAGTTCCTCTAGGCCAGAGCTTCCTAGCTTCCTTTCTGTCCCACTAGACCTAGGGTTACTGTGACTTCCCTAGGGTTACTGTGACCATTAATAACAGTGGTTCATTAAGTCAGTGACTCACACCAAACAGGAAGATGGAGAAACAGAACTAGGAGTGGGGGAGGACACATCCTTTTCATGTTCCCTCAAAACTCAAGATAATTCAAATGCCTCTATCACCACTAAACCCATGCATATACGTATATACATACATACACACACACACATGCACACAATTTGTCTAATGAAACAAACTTTACTAACACAAGAGACTAGAAGGAATATGTCACATGAGATGTTCTATAAATGATAAATGAAATAGAAATCTTCGCTAATACAGGATGTTAGAAAATCTTTCTCATATGGCCATTGTCCTTAAAACTTTAAAAATAGTATAAAATTAGTGGCTCGGCACCAGTGGCTCAGTGGTAAAGGCACGGACCACATGCACCAGGGCTGGAGGGTTTGAACCCAGCCCAGGCCTGCTAAACAACAATGACAACAACAGAAAAACAGCTGGCCTTTGGGGCGGGCGCCTGTAGTCCCAGCTACTTGGGAAGCTGAAGCAAGAGACTCACTTAAGCCCAAGAGTTTGAGGTTGCTGTGAGCTATGATGCCACAGCATTCTACCCAGAGACAAAGTGAGACTCTGTCTCAAAAAACAAATAAATAAATAAAAAGTATAAAATTAGGTTAGCCACGGTGGTTCATGCCTATAATCCCGGCACTTGGGAAGCCAAGGCAGGTGGATTGCCTGAGCTCACAGGTTCGAGATCAGCCTGAGCCAGAGTGAGATCCTGTCTCAAAAAAATAGCTGGGCATTATGGCAGATGCATATAGTCATAGCTTCTTGGGAGGTTGAGGCAAAAGAATAGCTTAAACCCAACAGTTTGAGGTTGCTGTGAGCTGTGATGCCACAGCACTCTACCGAGGGCTACAAAATGAAACTCTTAAAAAAAATAGTAAAAAATTAAACTGAAATAAAAATAATTTGAAAGGACTCAATAAATGGATCTAATATTTATGGTGATTATTTAAATACAACATAATCTATATTTCAAAGCCCTCCCTGATAAAAAGTCCATAATAAGTACCCTTTTATTTTATTTTTTTTAGCTGATATATCCCTAGTGTCTAGAGCAGTTCCTGATACAAGATTAGGTGATCAATAAATATTTTGGGAGGGAGGATGGGTAGAGGGAGGGTAATCGGTGGGACCACATCTACGGTGCATCTTACAAGAGTACATGTGAAATTTAATAAGTGTAGAATATAAATGTCTTAACACAATAACTAAGAAAATGCCTTGAAGGCTATGTTAACCAGTTTGCTGAAAATATTTCAAATTGTATATAAAACTAGCACATTGTACCCCATGATTGCATTAATATACACAGCTATGATTTAATAAAATAAAAAATAAATATTTTTGAACAAACTATCATGCAATGCCTATCACTATAATAAAAACAAGGTCTAATACCTCACTTAGCGGCCTAGTTTCAGAGTTTTAAGATTAAATAGAACTTTGGAGATCATCAACTTTAGCCATATAGTCACAAATACTTAGAGATAAATTAGGTGATGGAAAAATTTCTAAAGTACTATATAAATCACAAAGGGCATTCTATACTGGCCAAATAAATCACTAGTGTGAGTGGATAAACTAGTAGAATTTATATTATATTATATAAACCTCTCTGAGAAATCTTCATATTTTAAGTCAAATATTAAAACATTTTTAAATATAAACTGTCCAATGCTTCATTCATGAAACCGCATAAATCTTGATGTAAAAATAGCAAAAAACACGGTGGTGCCTGTGACTTAAGGAGTAGGGCACTGGCCCCATTTATACCCAGGGTCATTGGTTCAAGCCTGACCCTGGCCAAAACTGCAAAAAAAATAAAAATAAAACAGATTAAACACATGCATTTAAATGTCAAGGAAAGGTAACTTACATAGAAGTTTCAAACAGTCCTCCTTCTTTTTTAAACGGTCTTTAATATCTCCTGATATGAGTACAGAATATGGACATGCCATTTCTTTTAAAAAACCACTTATCTCAAGCTGGAAGCTCTCTAGATCATCTCCCCCTTTTAAAAAGAAAAATCACATAACATTTACTAAGTATTTACCATATAAACTGATGCTATAAAATCTACTACTAGTTTATATCAATTTTATACTTAATTCTAAATTTTTACTTTCATGTTAAAATACTTAGATGTATGACTGCCAAGCTTTAAGGTAACCAAAACATTTCTACATACATAAAGTCAACACAAATTTTAAAACATAGGTACCAATTTAAGAACATAAGTATCTAGTCATGGGACTTCAAATATTTTTATATTTAAATTCCTAACAAATCTCTTCCAATGGACTCTCCATTCTCCATAAAGTTAGATAAACTAGTAATATGTTAGCAACTGAAATATTTAAAGCATTATTATGGCTACAATTATTAACTGGCTTCAAGCAAATGATCCATTTCTAAATATTCAGGTAATAAATGCAAATAAATCATTTAGTTACACCTCACTGGTTATTCCCCATTCATAATATAATTTTGTAGGAATTTGTGTCATATGTTTGGAATTCAGATTATTTTACTTTGTTTCAAGCGAATTTTGTTAAATTTGGCATGAAAAAAACCAATTTAAACATAAGGATAGGCTGGGCTCCATGCTAACAACTCCACACTTTGGACTCAGGCTGGAGGATAACTTGAACATAGGAGTTTGACTCAAGCCACATAGTGAGACACCATCTTTTTAAAAAGAAAAAAAAAAAAAAGCTACTTAGTCCCCTAACAAATGCCCAATAATTTTTAAGTTTTCATTTTATTGAATTACCTAAAAATCTACAGAGAGCCACAAGGACTCCAGTTACCAAGATGGTGATGAATTTCAAGTAAATAAGCTTTATTAGCTATTATATAAGCGTGGAAGGGTTATTTTGTTGTTGTTTTATAAAATTCCTATGTGATCTACGTCCTTAGTTACAGGCTCGGGAATACAATTTTAATTTGGGATCATATCTTAATGATCCCAAAAATCATTTGGGAACATAAAAAAAAGGAACATCTTAATTCGACATGAACAGCATTCAAAAATTAAACTATCAGCAAATTTACTCTACTTTTTCTTAAGAAAAATACTGAGGTTAACACTGTAGATAAATAGTAATTGCTTATAATTTTACTGCAAATTTAAAAATTAATTTTGGATTAATATAACATCAAAATATTTAATGTCACATACTGAAGTTCTTTGTGATGCTAGGGATTTTTCTTTGTACAGTAAGCACACTTGTTGATAATACTACAAGTCAAACATTATCTATAGATTTTACCATTAAACAGAAAAATAAATAAAACACAATGGCAATACCAGCTGAAGTGATACTTTCTTCCAAGTTGCATAATGATTTTATTTGAGAGCCTAACCAAACACAGAGCTCTGAAAACTCCGGTGAAGACAGTCCCCCCTCTGCTGCCTTGGTAAGGGCTTGCTCTTCTAACAGTGGTCCCTTATACCTAGGAAAAAGAAATAAAGGTCAAAAAAACAAACAAAAAAGCTCAATACCCTGTATCAAGGCCTGTTACCTGTTTTTGTAAATAAAATTTTATTGGAACATAGCCAATAAATAATTTACAGACTGTATATCGCTTTTCACACTGCAGTGGTAGAGGTGAGCATTTGTAACATAGACAGAATAGCCAACAAAGCCTGAGATGTTTACTCTATCCCCTTTTACAGAAATAGTTTACTGATCTGCTCTATATAAGTAACATTTGGCTTTTTGTCCTATACTTTAATATTTTACAGTAAAATTATCTACCAATTTCAAGATTAATTATATAATACAGGCTCGGCATCTGTAGCTCAAGCAGCTAAGGTAACAGCTACATACACCACCAGAACCCAGCCTGGGCCTGCCAAACAACGACAACTACAACCAAAAAAAAAAAAAAAAATAGCTGGGCATTGTGGCGGGTGCATGTAGCTTGAGACTCTGTGTCAAACACACACAAAAAAATTATATATAATACAAAGCTAAATGTAGCATAAAATTTAATAATCTTATGTTAGTTATAAGAATAAAAATTATAGTAAGAAAAGTACAGATGCAAATTTCTAAAAAAAAAATTAAAGCAGAAAAGAACTTATGAGAGCACTTCAACCTAAACCATTTATTTTATACTTTTAAAAATTCTACAAATTTGGCTCAGCACCTGTGGCTCAATGGGCTAAGACGCCAGCCACATACACCTGAGCTGGCAGGTTCGAATCCAGCCTGGGCCCACCAAACAACAATGATGGCTGCAACCAAAAAATGACCGGGCGTTGTGGCAGGCGCCTGTAGTCCCAGCTACTTGGTAGGCGGAGGCAAGATACTCACTTGAGCCCAGGAATTGGAGGTTGCTGTGAGCTGTGATGCCACAGCACTCTATCCATGGTAACAGCTTGAGGCTCTGTCTCAAAAAAAAAAAAAAAAAAAAAAAAAATTCTACAAATTTTAGGCTCGGCGCCTATAGCTCAGTGGCTAAGGTTCCAGCCACATACACCAGAGCTGGTAGGTTCAAATCCAACCCGGGTCTACCAAACAACAATGACAACTACAACCAAAAAACAGCCAGGCGTTGTGGCAGGGGCCTGTAGTCCCAGCTACTTGGGAGGCTGAGGCGAAAGAATCTCTGCCCAGGAGTTGGAGGTTGCTGTTAAGCTGTGATGCCATGGCACTCTACCCAGGGCAACAGCTTGAGGCTCTGTCTCAAAAAAAAAAAAAAAAAATTCTACAAATTTTATTTGATCAAAAATTTAAATTTTCAAAATACAGTAGAACCTCCATAGTTGACCATTTCTGTACATTGATCACCTCCTTAAGTTGAACTAATTTTCATAGACTAGATATACACCACATGTGTCAGTACAGTAGGCCTAATTTCTTATATTAATCAAGAATTGTGTATGCTGTGTATATTGACCAGCCTGTGTATATTGTGTATGTTGACCAGTTTGTTACAGTCCCCTGGGCAGTCAACTTACACAGTTTCTAATACTACTTTACATATTATCTTAAGGGAATTAGATACCAGTTTTCTATTTTTATGGTTCTTTCTGAAATCAAGGTTTTTTAACACTGTAAATTCATAGATATCTAATTCACTACAGTTATTTTCCTTTTGACACCCACATTGTTCTATCTCTGGCTAGTAGGATCCCATTCATGTAGGCTGACAAGCCTTTGACTTGCCCCCAGTATTCTCCAAATACTTTCCTTGTTTTCTATGAAAAGATATTCCTGCCTTAGACATGTAATCAGGCATTCCTCCACGGAGCCAGATTCTTTTTAATGGTGTTCAGAGTACATGATCTGGTACCAAAGGCTGGTCACTGTTTCTATGCCTTTTTTAAAGGAAACCACATCAGTGCTTGGTGCCCATAGCTCAGTGAGTAGGACACCGGCCACATACACCAAGGCTGGCGGGTTCAAGCCCAGCCAGGACCTGCTAAACAATGACAATTGCAACAAAAAAATAGTTGGGCATTGTAGCAGGTGCCTGATACAACAGGAGGCTGAGGCAAGAGAATCACGTAAGCCCAAGAGTTTGAATTTGCTGTGAGCTGTGACATCACAGCACTCTACTGAGGACAACAGGTTAGACTCTGGCCAAAAAAACAAAAACAAAAAAAAAAAAAAAAAACACACATCAGAAGCTCATATTGCTATTCCCATTTGGATTTAGAGTTTTAGAGTTGTTAGGGTTTTATTTATTTAGTTATTTTATTTTGTTTTATATTTTTATCTATTTTCTTTTTACAATGAAAATTCTTAGTTTCTTTTGTCAAAATGGCATGCCTTACTCACATGGAAGAAGCAAACTAAAGGGTAGAGATTTGCATTTTGAACATTTATCCAAGAAGGAACACAAGAGTTCAACAGAAAAGTGAAAGAAAATGTCAGTTCCTGGAAAAGAGGTGAGTAGGCAGCAAGAGGTGGGCAGGCAGCCTGTTTAGTAGGGTCTCAAACATGGGAGAGGGAGAGTATCTCTCTGTAACCCCCTTCCCACTGAGGCAAAGCAGGCTACAGGAGAGCATCCTAACCTTCCTAAGCACTAGGAGTAACCTGGGGAGCAGCCGGCCCCCATGAGAAGAAATGACTCTGTGAACTGTCCCATGTACTTTCCTACACCTGGGTACCAAGAGAAGGATTGCATTTTCAATCCTAGTTCATACCAAGCTGTGCAGGATCCTGCAAGCTGGCAGCAGTAGTAGTCATTGACTTTATAGAGACTCAGCTAGGGATTGAAAATCTGTGTTTCAAACAGGAGAGGGGTTTCCAGAGCCAGAAATGAGACACAAGTTTGGGGGTGGGTTCTTGCCACATATCCTAGAATGGGGTTTCCCTACTTGACAGGACCAGAGCAGGAGGAAATTTGCCTGGAAGGCAAGGTTTTGACCTGAGCATTAAGTCTTACAGTCTGGGGAAACATTTCAGACTGAAACAAGCTGGTGGTTAAACCCTGCCAGGTCAAGGGTATGAGAGACAAGCAGGTCTCACTCCTGCTCACTTGGCTATGGCATGGGCTCACCCCTTACACTCATGCTGAGACCTTGGCACAGCAGCAGTCACTCCACTCCTCACCTGGGCATTTCTCCAGGAGCCTAAGGACTGATCGCCAAACTTCTCATGGTTGGTACTTGCACCTACCATTGAAAAGCCAAAATAAAGGCTTGCCCAGTCCAGTTTTACTCAATTTCACCTCCCCCTCCTCCAAGATAGAGTTCAGGACCTAGATGATCAAGAGTTCCCTAGTCAAACCCAAGCATTTCTGTTAACAGCACTGGGAGCCTGGGCATGGTGGCTCACACCTGTAATCTTAGCACTCTGGGAGGCTGAGGTGGGTGGATCGCCTGAGCTCACAGGTTCGAGACCAGCCTGGGCCAGAGCAAGACCTGGGCATTGTGGCGGGCACCTGTAGTCCCAGCTACTTGGGAGACTGAAGCAAGAGAATCATTAAGCCTAAGAGTTTGAGGTTGCTGTGAGCTATGATGTCACCGCACTCTACCAAGGGCAACAAACTGAAACTCTGTCTAAAAAAAAAAAAGAAAGAAAGAAAGAAACTGGACATAAACCCTACTACTATCACTGCATCGGGCTCCTATCTTCAAGAGCCACCTACTACCTGGAAGTCAACCCACATAGCCCATTACAAGTACTGACACAAGTATACAGCACTAGGGAACACGAGAGCTTCTCATGACATCTGCTGCCATCATCACCCACACTACCCCAGCTACTCAGAAGGGCTTGATCATGCTCACCTATCTGGTACACCACTTCTACAAATGGCATTTCAGAAAGCTACCACACTGAAGCTATTTTTAATCAAGGAAATCATGCAGTCTTAGCCACTACACACACTCAGAAGTGAAGCCAAATGCCCCTCAAGAAAAATAATTCCTGCCCTCAATGAAAGTAAATTCAAAAATAAAAACAACTGTTCCTCCAGATCCAAAGAAATCAGCATAATAATACAGCATGTATGAAAAAGCCCAAGGTACAGTGACACCCCCAAAAGAACATAGTAATTCTCTAGAATTAGATTCTAACCATAAAGAAATACTCAAAGTCCCAGACAAAGAATTCAAATTATTGATTTCAAATAGCTGAGATAAAAGAGAACTCTGAAAACCAATACAAAGAAATCAGAAAATTAATTCAGGACATGAATGAGAAACATATCAAAGGGATAGATATCTTAAAAAGAAAAACCAAATAGAAAGTTTAGAGATAAAATATTCATTGAAGGAATTATAAAATACTTCAACAAAAGACTACACCAAGCAGAGAAAAGAATTTCAGAAGTAATACCAATCCTACTTAAACTATTCCAAAAAAATCAAGGAGCTAGCAATACTCCCAAACTCATTCTAAGAGGCCTGTATCACCCTGATACCAAAATCAGATAAAAACATAAGAGAAAAAGAAAACTAAAGGCCAATTATCTCTGATGAACACATAAGCAAAAATGCTCAGCAAAATACTAGCAAACCAAATTTAATGACACATTAAAAAGATTCTACATCATGATCAAGTAGGATTCATCTCAGGGATGAATGGATGGTTTAACATATGCAAATCAATCAATGTGATACAACATATGGACAGAATGAAGGACAAAAACCACAAGATCATTTCAATTGAAGCTGAAAAAGCATTCAAAAAATTCAACATCACTTCATGATAAAAACTCTCGAAACACTGGGCACAGAAGAAACATACTTCGACATAATAAAAGCCATATATGACAGACCCATAGCTAGTCTTACATTGAATGGGAAAAAACTGAAAGACTTTCCTCTCCTGAGCAAGACAAGGATGCCTCTTTCATCCCCATTATTCAAGAGTACTGGAAGTTCTAGTTAAAGCAATCAGACAAGAGAAAGAACAGGCATCCAAATTGGAAAGGAAGAAGTCAAATTGTTCTTGTTTGCAGACAATATAATGTTTTATTGAGTGAAACCTAAAGACTCCACAAAAACCTACTAGAACTAATAGATTCAAAGACGCAAGATACAAAATTAACATACAAAAATTAGTAGTATTTCTATATGCCAACAGCAAGCAATCTGAAAAAAAAAAAAAGTTAAGTAATCCGATTTACAATAGCCATAAACAAAATAAAATACCTAGGAATAAACATCACCGAAGAAATAAGAGATTTCTACAATGAAAACTATAAACACTGATGAAAGAACTTGAAGAGGACACAACAAAATGGAAAGATATTTCATGCTCACAGATTGAAAGAATCAATATAGTTAAAAAGTCCATATACCCAAAGCAATCTATAGATTCAAGGCAATCTCCATCAAAACACTGACATTCTTCACAGAAACAGAAAAAATAACCTCAAAAATGTATATGAAATGACGAAAGACCCTGAACTGCCAAAACCATTCTGACCAAAAAAGAACAAAATTGGAAGAATCATATTACCTGACTTCAAATTATACTATAGAGCTGGAGTAACCAAAACAGGATGGTACTGGCATAAAAACAGACACACAGACCAATGGAACAGAATAGAAAACACAGAAATAAATCCATACATCTACAGTGGATTTCCTTTACACAAAGGTGCCATGGGCAAACTCCAATAAATGGAGCTGGGAAAACTAGGTATCTATTAGTAGAAGAAAAAAAAAGACTAGACCCTTATTTTTCTCCATAAACAAAAATAAATAAAAATGGATTAAAGACTTAGATTTAAGACCAGAAACTATGAAACTTCTAAAAGAGAATGCTGGAGAAATGCTCCAGGACATTGGTCTGGGCAATGATTTCCTGAGTAATACCCTCAAAACAAGGCAGCCAAGCCAAAATTGGACAAATGAGACCACGTCAAGCTAAAAAGCTTCTGCACTGCAAAGAAAATAATCAACAAAGTAAAGAGACAATAAACAGAATGGGGGGAAGTATTTGCAGACTATCCAACTGACAAGGGAGCAATGACCAGAATATATAAGGAGTACTAACAACTCAATAGGGAAAATCAAATAACCCAATTAAAAATGAGCAAAAGATCTGAATAGCCATTTCTCAAAAGACATACGAACAGCCAAGAAGTATATGAAAAAACACTCAACATCATTAATTCTTAGAGAAATGCAAACAAATTACAATGATATATCATCTTACCCTAGTTAAAATGACTTTTATCAAAGAGGCAATGACAAAAATTGGAGAGGAGATGAAGAAAGGGGAGCACTTAGTACACTCCTGGTAGGAATATAAATTACTATAATCACTATGGAAAACAGTATAGACATTCCTCTAAAAATACAACTACCATATAATCTAGCAGTCCCACTGCTAGGTATATATCCAAAATAATAATAATAATAATAATGATGATGGAAATCAGTAAATTGAAAAGCTATCTGCACTTCTGCACTCCCATGTTTATTGTAGCAGTATTCATAACAGCCAAGATTTGGAATCAACCTCTATGTCCATCAGTGGGTGAAGAGATACATATACACAATTAAATAGTATTCAGCCATGAGAAAGGATGAAATCCCATGATTTGCAACAACGTGGACAGAACTGGAGAATGTTAGATAAAGTAAGCAGAGCACAAAAAGACAAACCTTAGATGTTCTCATTCGCATGTGGGAAGTATATAGTAAAATAATTGATCTTACAGAGACACAGAGTAGAATAATGGTTACAAGTCTGGGAAGGATAGCAGAGAAGGGGTCACAGATAAAGTGGAGATGGTTAACGGGTGCAAAAATATAGTAAGGTGGATGAAATGAACCATATTTAACAACACAACAAAGCGACAACAGTCAACAATAGTTATGGTATATTTTATATAAAAGAGTGAAATTGGAATGTTCCTAACACAAAGAAATAAATGCTTGAAGTGATGGACACTCAAATTCTTTCAATTTGACTATTACACTTTGCATGCCATAGGTAACTGTATTTATTAGTTTGAGGTTGTCCTTCCATTTTTTTTTTTTTTTTGCAGGTTTTGGCTGGGGCTGGATTTGAACCTGCCATCTCAGCATAGGGGGCCAGCGCCCTACTCCTTTGAGCCACAGGTGCCGCTCCCATGTTTTTTAATATAAACATGAGCTTTTTTGCACTAATTTACATTTCCAGTATAATTTCCACCATAAACAGTGCAGTGAGGTTGGGTATTCTTCATTTCTCCTCCACAGGTAAAGATGATGATGGACCTCTTGTTAAGCAGTACAGTACCTGAACACTACTTTTACTTTCACCAAAATATCTCAATATTTATCATCACTCTTCTCTTGTGGAATACGAAAAATTAGGGCAGACATTTAAGAAGTCTATTTATGCTACATTAGAACTCTTTGGTGTTTACCATATTTATTTCATGACTGCTTTGATTTTCAACACTATTTCTGTTGTTTACTAAGACTACCATGTCCCTAGTTTGTTTCATATATTCCTTCTTTAATTTGGACAGTGACACTATTATTCTAAACACTGGGATCACCTCCTCCAGACCTTCTCACCCCTATGGCTTTGTCCCTTGGGATCACAAATGCTGGTGGTGTTAACACCACTTCAAACTGGGTGATCCAAATCCACCAGGGCCTGTGGAAACTCTCCTCAACAAGGCAGCCACGGCCTAATATACTCTCTGTTTCCTATTTTCATCAGCCAACGGATAAAGTCTAAGATACTTTCTTTTCCCTTGTCAGTAACTCACCCTTTTGGCCTTGCCTCTCATCCAGCTCTCAACCTCTCCCTGCTTCCCAAACTCTTACAGTATATGGTCCATCCATAATATCCTAGATATGTCGCTATATTGCCTATCTTTTCTCAGACAGATTATCCCTCCCACCTCCATCTTTAGGTATTTTTACTTTTCAAATCTGTCAAGATCAGATGAGAGGGGTTTTGTCCTGCTTGCTTCCCAATACAGCAGCCATATCATTGTTCCCTCATTATCTTATACAGATCTCCTACTTTCCTAAGGCTGAGACCAGTCAGATTTGCCACCTTTTCTCTTGTGATTTTCATCTATCAATTTCTTGGACATTTCCCAACATCACCTTTGCTCACTTCTCTCCTCTAGTTTTGCCGTTAACTTTGAGTTTCTCCAAAGTTGCTACATATAAATGCATACCCTTAGCTCTCAATTCCAGCCTTTCTCTCTACATGTCATTGACCACCCCATCACCTGGAACTACCACTACCTCTAAAAATCACTAATTCAAACATGTCTCTCCCTAACCACAACCTCCTGTCTATCCTTCCAGGTTGGTGTTTTCTAGGTTTCTTTTAACCACTCACCTACAATTATAATCACTATTAGTCATTTCATTGATCCATCTGCAGCTGTCTTTACTAGCTCCCTCCTATCTTCATTTTCTTCCCTATCCTATTCAAATTCCAAGGTTTATCTTTTCATTTTGGTGTTCAATAAATGCCAACTAAAACTCTATTCCACCCACATTAGCCTCCTTCCAGTCTTTTTAATACCGCATGGTTCTTCCCACTTAAAGATCTTCATATTTTCTTTTCACTGTGAGGATATATTTGTCCTCTTTTCCCACCCAATCTCAACCAGTTAACTTCTATTCATCCTATTTCAACTCAAATGTCATCTCCTCAACAATCTTTTACTAATCCCTAAGACTACATATAGATTCTCCCATTATAACACCTTGTTCTTTTCTTTTGAAGCATTTATTATAGTTTATAATTATTTGTGTGATCTTGTCTGTTTCTCCACTATATCACAAACTCCACAGAAACAGGAACTAAATCTATTTTGCTTACCACTAACTCCTCTGGACAGTGTCCAATATACAGTTGTGCTCAATAAATATTTAAAGTAAACTTCCCCCTCATGTTTCTCAACCTATTCATGCCAATACCACACCTCTGGAAATTATGATTCATTCAGTCCCTGGTATTTACTAGACTGGAACATTTTTCACAAATTCCATACATGATTCTGATGCACAGTCAGCACAAAATCATAGACTATGAGAACAAAAGGAGACTTCCGAAATCATCTGCTCCAGCCCACCCATTTCACAGAAGAGAAAACTGAGTGACTCCAGCCTACTTTCATTTATAAAATATCACTAAATTATTTCAAAGAGATGTTCCCTTTTATTGTCTCCCATCAATTTCTTATTTTATATGACAAACTAGTACCATCATTGGTATCCTAATGTCTTACTCACAATAGAAAAGTCATTATTCACAATCTTCATCTGAAAACACAATGCTTAATTACAATATATATTGGAAATAAAAATAAACTATTGTTTTCACAGACTTCAAAATTTTATTGTTACACTATGAAAAAAATGCTTCTAAACATATAAACTGTTTTGCTCTCCGTAGTGAACAATCTGAAGCTAATTTTCCTTGATAAAAGTTGCAATTATAATAAACTTCATTTTCCTATATACCTATAATATGAACAATAAGCTTCACAAACAAAGGGGAAAAAAGCATCACTTATTCCTGTTTCATAAATTGTGAGATCCCACTATTCTTACCTGGAATAACTTGAGAATGCAAACGATTTGGAGCCTAAACACTTCTAAAATTTTCTATTAAAAATTTTTATTTTTGTGCTGATTACTTTTTTGATCAAATTAAGGAAAAATTAACAATGGATTTTACAGAAGTAAAAACGTCCCCTAAATAATCAGTGGTTCTGTTCTTTCATTTGACAAACACTCAGGATGTACTAAGAGCAAAGCTCTATAACACTGGGTACTACAAAGTCAGTATTATCAGGGTCTAATTAAAAAGACAGTTGACAGAGGTGCAAATGCAATGTTAGGGAAAAAGGTAGTGGGGCGAGTGAGCTTCATAACACCGCAAAGCAAGAAATTTTATCACACAGCAGGGTAAACAACTGTGCAGATAACCCCAAACTAATGTGCATTTTTTGACTCTCAACTATCGGGTCCTGTGTTTACCACTGTGCCTTCTGTTCTTTGTATTTTTCCTCATTTATTTGCTCATTCATTCAACCATTATTTATTATAACAGCCCCTGTTCTAGGGTGTTGCTGGGAATATATTAGCAAACAAAACAGACAAGTCACCAGTTTTCCAGGAGGTAACTTGCAGAAGAGTAAGGTGAAAAGGAAGAAAAAACGAGTTCAAGAGAGCCCACCTTAGCTCAGTGGGTAGGGTGCCTGCTACATACACCGTGGCTAGCGGGTTCGAACCCAACCGGGCCAACTAAAACAACACTGACAACTGCAACAACAACAAAATAGCCGGTCGATGTGGCGGGCGCCTGTAGTCCCACGTACTTGGGAGGCTGAGGCAAGAGAATCCCTTAAACTCAAAAGTTAGAGGTTGCTGTGAGCTGTGACGCCACAGCACTCTACCCAGGACGACAGCCTGAGACTCTGTCTCAAAAAAAAAAACAAGTTCAAGAGACAAACAGGCAACAAAATTTTGGTAGGGACAAGGACTGTGGGGAAAAAAGGCCAGAATGAGGCTAAGGAAGAGATTATGTATTCCCCCACTTCAATCCCAGTTCTCACAGCACTTAATCCCCTGAATTGCAAATACCAGTAGACTTTTTGTAGCCTCCACGACTATGTAAACTAATAGTAACCTGAAAACTGCTATTTTCCCCTGCCTAAGGGAAACTAACATATTTATGTACCAATGAATTAAACATGTTGTTAGCGAACAGATGAAATGGTTAAATGAATGGGGCTCGCACTGACTAAAACACGTTCTCTGACCAAAGAAGTATGAAAGATTCGCTTCTCAGTGGCCACAAGTTGTGCGCTTTGGGCGGTGAAGAGTCCTCGGCCGCAGTTCGGATTCCAGCACCTCCCCCGGGGCGTGACATCTACGTCAACATAAATATCACCTGCGGGAACGCGGCTGGCCCGGCCTCTCCGCGCCATTCCGCGCGTTCTGGCCGCAGAGTTTCAAGGAAAGTAGTTTGGAAGGGGGGGCCTGCGCCCAGCTCTTCGGCCCTGCTCCACCCCCCAAAACGGATTTCTTTCCCGCCTCCCGCTTAACTCTGACAGCGCCGGACGGAGCAAGGCTGGCAAGTAGGCCTGCACCGGGCCAGGCGGGCCCAATGGAGACCGGAGGGAAGGAGGTCTCAGCAACCAAGCAGAAAGAGAGGTTACGTTTTCGGAGGAAAGACAGCCCCGAGAACACTCACCCCAGCGCCTCCAGTGTGTCCAGCACGTCCCCCTCCATCGTTGGTTCGGGACCCGGCTCTGGCCCTCTCATGGTCTTTTGGCCGCAGCTGTTCAGCACTTTAAGGAGCCCGCCGGAAACCAGCGTCACCGCACCAAGGTTCCGGTCCGGCTCTAAGGGCATCTCTGACGGAGGACTCAGAGGTTCCTGGCCCGGAGGCCATGGACGCTTGCTGGTGCCTACAACCGCTGTGCCTAACAGTAACAATTTTAAAAACAATTAGGATAATAAATAAATAAAGGACCTTTTATACTGACTTTTATCTGTGTGTTAAAATCAACCTTAGCCAATATCATGATTCTACCCGAATTGATCAGACTTTGAGACCTCTTTTTTAAATAAAAAAATCCTGAAATAAAATTACAATTTTTTTTTTTTTGAGACAGAACCTCAAACTGTCCCCCTGGATAGAGTGCTGTGGCATCACTGCTCACAGCAACCTCCAACTCCTGGGCTCAAGTGAGTCTCCTGCCTCTGCCTCTCAAGTAGCTGGGACCACAGGCGCCCGCCACAAGGCCCGGCCATTTTTTGGTTGCAGCCATCTTTGTTGTTTGGCGGGCCCAGGCTGGATTCGAACCCGCCAACTCAGGTGTACGTGGCTGGCACCTTAGCCGCTTGAGCCACAGGCGCCGAGCCTTAATTACAATTTCTTAACCTAAAATTGCTAAGTAATATCATGTACTTACACATATATATTTGAAATCAATATAAATGACAGACCTCCTACTTTAATATAAAAAAGTGAAAGATAATTCATAACAAAATAATATTATTTCATTATGAAATATAAAAGACCAATGAAGTGATCAAATGCTTGCACCTATCTGTAGGTAGAATCCCTTCAAATACATGTTGGGACTGTGTGCTGCATTGCAAACCAAATATGAGTTGTATCAGCAACAAAAATACCATGAGCAGAATAAGGTAGTTGATTTGATTTTCCAAAATGTGGTTAATTCCATAAAGTTCCAAACAAACAAATACAATATTCCCTCTGTGTATTATTCATGGATAATTCAGTATCTAAGAAATGCAAAAAAAAGAAATTTAGGGTTCATGTGTAAAAGGATGTAAGGATAGATGATTAGATCATTATTAGCAGGTATGTCACCTACATGAATAGTCTACTAAAACTGTTGAAAGTCATGAAAGATATGTGACGATTGATTCTTGTAAGGAACTGTTTCCTGCATGGCAGAATATATAGCATTCCTAGCCCAAGTTAAATAAAGGCCAATAATACTCTCACCTTCCTTATATAATGGCTTATCTATGATATATCTTAAGGTCATACAAATCTTAAGTGTTAAATTACTTGCAGTTTAAGGTATCTGAATTCATTCCCAAATAAGAGAGAAAGGTATTTTCTCAATGGTTATCACTTCTGTCAAAGAGTCGGGGAGTCGTACATGGTATTATTCTTAGTAATCTTGCCAAAAAGTCTCTGTAAAATTCAAAATGAAATAAGGTAACTTTTTTTTCATTACTGTTGACCTTGAGTATTTGATTACAGTTAAAAAAAAAATAACAAAACTGAAGCACAGAAAAAAAGAATCTTTTAAAAAGAAAACATGACAGATAGATGAGAAAGGTAAAAACGTCTAACATAGTAAACAGAGTAATAGGATTCCAACAAAGGGAACACTGAGAAAATAAAACAAAAATAAGGAGAGATTCTAGCTACGAATTTCCTGACAAAACAACCACTGATAAAGCACTCAGCTAACTCTAAATAGAATAAGTACAAAGAAAATCATAATTTAGAAAAATCACAGTAAAAATGCTGAAAACAAGAGATAAAAGGAAAAGCTTAAAGGCAGCTTGAGAAAAAAATCGAACTTCAATAATAATTCAAGCTGACTTCTCCACGGAGACAATGCAAGAAAGAAAACAATAGAATAACATCTTTAATAAGCTTTAAATAACCACAAATCCAAAATTTTATGCACAGTGGAAATATCCTTAAGAAATAAAAGCAATAGCCGGGTGTTGTGGCGGGCGCCTGTAGTCCCGGCTACTCAGGAGGCTGAGGCAAGAGAATCACCTAAGCCCAGGAGTTGAGGTTGCTGTGAGCTGTGACACCACGGTACTCAACCGAGGGCAATAAAGTGAGACTCTGTCTCTACAAAAAAAAAAAAAAAGAAAGAAAGAAGGAAAAGCAAAATGGCTGGGCGCCATAGCTCACATCTGTAATCCCACCACTTTGGCAGGCCAAGAAGGGAAGATTGCTTAAGGTCAGAAGTTTGAGATTAAATTGTGCAACAAGCAAGACCCTGTCACTAAAAACCAAAATAAAGTTAAATTGTTTGTTGTGGTGGCATGTCCCTGTAGTCTCAGCTACTTAGGAGGCTGAGGTTGGAAGATGCTGAGCCCAAGAGTTGGAGGCTGCAGTGAGTTATGTTCATGCCACTGCACTCCAGCCTGGGTGACAGTATGAGAACCTATCAATAAAAAATAAAAAAGAAGGTTGGCGCCTGTGGCTCAACTGGCTAAGGCGCCAGCCACGTACACCTGAGCTGGCGGGTTCGAATCCAACCCCGGGGCCGCCAAACAACAAAGATGGCTGCAACCAAAAAATGGCCAGGCGTTGTGGCGGGCACCTGTAGTCCCAGCTACTTGGGAGGCAGAGGCAGAAGACTCGCTTGAGCCCAGGAATTGGAGGTTGCTGTGAGCTGTGATGCCACAGCACTCTATCCAGGGTGACAGCTTGAGGCTCTGTCTCAAAAA
>CAUYON010032550.1:0-11199 GCA_963573935.1 Arctocebus calabarensis
GGGAGAACAGCACAGACCCGCGGCAACCCACGCCCTGTCCACTCCCCTCGAGAAAGTGTTCAAGAATCTGGACTCCGTGGGGGACAGACCTCCAGACCTCAGGGTGAGAGTGGAGGGGAGTGCCAGGAGTTCCAACTTGCAGATGGAGAATATATACAGTTTTATACGCTTTATGCCTGGCAGGAGGGTGCCGCGGCACAGGGGATGGAGATCCAGTTTTTAGAGGGTCTCTCCCGTGGGGTAGAGTGGGAGGACATCTGAACTCTGCTCGCTTGTTTGTATGGAGGTATGGTGTATACTGCCAGCTGTTCTCTTGGGGGAGGGGACTCCCGTCCGCCTGGTGATGTGCTCTGTACCTTTTATTTGTATCCTTGGGGTTGCAGGTCACTCCAATAGGGTTGATGTGCGTTCCTCGACCTTGTCTCTTGGCTCAGCTCCAACCCGTTGGCTTTCTTGCTAAATTTCTGTTCTTTAACTCTCCTTCTGGACAGGACCGTCTGCAGAAAGCTGGCTACAGACCGCCATCTTGGCTCCTCCCCCTATTTCTAGGTTCTTTATTCTATTCCAGAACTCCATGTGTGTGTTTTTATGCTAGTGTCATACTGTTTTGACTAAAATAGCTTTGTAATGTAATTTTAATTCAGGAAGTGTGGCACTTCCAACCATTTTTTTTTTTTCCCATCTCAGGATTGCTTTGGCTTTCAAAGTCATTTGTAGTTCCATACAAATTTCAGGATTTTTTTTTCTATTTCTGTGAAAAATATTATTGGGATTTTGAGAGAAATTTCATTGAATATATATGTTGCTTTAGATACTATGGACATTTAAAAAATATTCATTCTTCCCAAAGATGAACATGGAATATCTTTCCATTCATTCATGTCTTTTTCATTTTTCAATATTTGATAGCTTCTAGTATATTGGTTTTTTACCTTAGTGTTTACATTCATTTCTAAGTATTGATGCTATTGTAAATGGGATTGTTTTTTCAGTTTCTTTTTTCAGCTAAGTTATTATTTATGTATAGAAACACCACATATTTTTCTATGCTAATTTTATATCCTGCAACTTTGCTGAATTTGTTTAGTAGATCTCACAGTTTTTTGGTTGAGTCTTTGTGGCTTTCTACATATAGGATTATGTCATCTGCAAATAGAGATGATTTCACTTCTTCCTTTCTGATTTGGATACCTTTTTTTCTTTTTCTTGTCTTACTGGTCTTGATGTACTTTCTGTACTATATTGAATGGCAAGAGTGAGCTTCCTTGCCTGTACTAGACCATAGAGGAAAAGCTTTCAGTTTCTCCCACTGATTATGCTATTAGCTGTGGGTTTTTTATAAATGCCTTTTATTATGTTGAGGAGCTGTCCTTCTATAACAAAATTGTTAAGAGTTTTTTTCAAGAAAGGATTTTGAACCTTCTGGAATGCTTTTTCTGCATCAGTTGATATAATCATGTGGTTGTCATCTTCTACTATGTTAATGAGAGGTACCACATTGATTGATTTGTGTGTTTTAAACTGGCCTCGCATGCTAGGGGTAAATCCCAATGCTCATGATGTATATATATTTTTTATGTGCTGTTGAATTAGATGTGCTTATATTTTATTGAGGAGTTTTGTATCAATTTTCATCAGAGATATTGGCCTGTAGTTTTCTTTTATTGCCTTAGTTATCATGGTGATGCTGGCCTTGTTAAGTATGTGAGGAATTACTCCCTCCAATGTATTTTTTTTTGAAGAGTTTAAGAAATACACAAATTGACATCAAATCTCTGAATATTTGGTAGAATTCAGCTGTAAATCCATGTGGTCCTGGGTTTTACATTTGGGAGGTTTATTTTATTCAAATATTATTTTAATATATAATATATTTATGTATTATATATAACATATTTTTATATGATATACATAATATATGATATATATTATTTTAATATATAATATATATTTTATTAAAATATTTATTATTTTATTATATATTTCATATTTTATTTTATTTTACTTTATTTTAATTATGAGATATGTTCTAGTTCTGTTGCACAGGCTACAGTGCAGTGGCATGGTCATAGCTCACTGAAACTTAGAACTCCTGGTTCAAGTGATCCTCCTGCCTCAGCCTTCTGAATAATTAGGATTATAGGCATGCAGAGATATTGGCCTGTAATTTTCTTTTATTGCATGCAACAGCATGCTCAGCTGATTTTTAAATTTTTATAGAGATGAAGTCTTGCTATGTTGCCCAGGCTAGTTTCTAACTCTGAGCAGCAAGCAATTCTCCTACCTCAGTCTCCCAAAGTGTTGTCATTACAGGCATGAGCCACCACACCTGGACTGTTGACAGTTTTTAAATTACTACTTCACAATCTCTTTGTTCATTATTTTCTGTTCATTATTTCTATTTCTTCCTGATTCAACCCTGTTATGTTGTATTTTAATAAAATTCATCCATCTCCTCTAGGTTATCAAATTTGATGACATGATTATGTATCGTAGTCCTGTTGACCTCTTTTATTTGTGAGGCATACTGTATATTTAATTCTTTGTATATTTAAATTTTACATATTTAAATCTTTTTTTCTTAGTCTAGCTCAGGCTTTGCTGACTTTGTTTAAACCTAACTTTTAGTTTTAGTGATTTTTTTCCTTATGTTTTTTCCATACTCTACTTGATTTATTTTTGTCTGATCTTTGTTTCCTCCTTTTTGCTAACTTTAGGCTTTGTTTGTTCTTCTTTTTCTTGGTTTCTTGAAGCATTACGGTTTTCTTGGTTTCTGTGGTTTCTTGAGGCAAAATGTCAGGCTATTTATGTGAAATATTTTTTCTTTTTTAATATAGGCATTTATTACTATAAGCTTTGTTCTTAGGACTGCTTTTGCTGCATCCCATACGTTTTGGTATTTTGTGCTTTCACTGTTGTTTCCTCAAGATATTTTTTAATTTCCCTCTTGATCTCTTTTTTGACCCATTGGTTGTTCAGAGCATGTTATTTAGTTTCCACATATTTGTGAGTTTTCCAAAATTTCTCCTGTTATTCATTTCTAGTTTCATAGCATTATGGTTGGAAATAATATTTGATATCAGTTTGACCTTTTTATATTTGTTAAGACTTGTTTTGTGGCTTATCCTATGGTCTATCTTGGAGAACGTTCAAATATGCATTTTCTCTAGTGCACCTGGAAAATGCATATCTATATCTATATCTATATCTATATCTATATCTATATCTATATCTATATCTATATATCCGTTTGGTCCATTTTGCCTAAAGTAAAGTTCAATTCCAGTATTTCCTTGTTAGTTTTTTGTCTGGTTAATTTGTCTATTGTAGAAAGTGGTGTATTGAAGTCCTCTACTACTATGATAATGTTATTTCTCCCTTAACCTCCACTAATATTTGCTTTATATATTTAGGTGTTCTAATATTGGGTGCATATATATTTATAATTTTTATGTGGTCTTGATGAATTGTGTCTATTATCATTAAATGGTGACTTTTTTGTTTCTTGTGACACTTTTTGACTTGAAATCTATTTTATCTGGTATGACTATACACATCCCTGCCCTCTTTTGGTTACCATTTGCATGAAGTATCTTCTATCCTTTTATTTTCAGCCTGTGTGTGTTCTCATGGCTAATGTAGGTATTTCTAGGCAGCATATAATTGAGTCTTAAAAAAAGAAAAAAAAAACTCTTCAAGTACTCTATGTGTTTTAATTGGAGAATTTCATGTATTAATGTTTAAAATTATTATTGGTGGGTAAGGACTTACTGCTACTTTGATAATTTTTTTCTGGTTATTTTGTAGATCCTTTGTTCCCCCTTTATCTTTGTGATCTGGTGATTTTTCTGTAGCACTAAATATTATTCTTGTTCTTTATTGTAAGTGTATCTGCTATAGTTTTGCATTGTACTTACTATGACACTTACCTAAAACATCTAGTAATTATAACAGCCGATTTTACATTGACTTAACTAATTTTAATTATATATAAAAACTCTAGAGTTTTGAGTTTTAAACTTCCCTCCTCAATTTATATTTTTGGTGTCACACCTTACATACTTTTATGTTATGAATTTTTAACACTGCATAGTAACTTATTTTTGAATATTTTGACTTCTCATTTTCATACTAGAGATATATTTGACTTACAGAGCAATGTAACAGTATTGGGATATTCTAAATTTGACTATATATTTACTTTTACCAGTGAATTTTATATTTTGGTATGTTTTTATGTTATTAAGTACTATCTTTCTGTTTCCACTGAAGAACTCCCTTAAGCATATTTTGTAAGGCAAATCTACTGGAGAGGAATTTCCTCAACTTTTGCTTGTCTGGGAAACAGACAAGCTGAAGTACTGCTTTGCTAGTATTTTTGGCTAATACTTTTTTTCTTTTAGAATTTTGAATATATGATCCCCTTGTTTCCTGGTCTGCAAGGTTTCTGCTGAGAAATTCACTGATAATCTAATAGGGATTCTGTTATACATGATTTGACATCTTTCTCTTGATACTTTTAAAAATACCCTTTTTGTTTTTGAATTTTGATAATTATAATGTGCCTCTTTGAGTTGAATCTGTTTGGGATTTTTCAGCTTCATGTATCTGGATGTTCAAATGTCTTGTAAGATTTGAGAAGTTTTTAATAAGTATTTCATTAAATAAGCTTTCTTTTCTTATTATTGTCTTTTCTCCTTCTGAAACTTCCATAATGTGAAAACTTGTTCACTTAATGTCCCATAAACCCTGTAGACAGCATTCACTCTTTTTTATTCTTCTCTCTCCACTCTGCTTGAGTAATTTTAAAAGGTCTATCTTCAAATGAGGAGATTATTTCTTTTGCTTGATCTAATTTGCTGTTGAAGCTCCCTTTATTATTTTTTATTTATTCATTCACTTCTTTAGCTCCAAGATTTCTTTTTGTTTCTTTTATGTGATATCTATTGAATTTCTCATTCAGATTATAAATTGTTTTCCTGATTTCACTGAATTGTCTCTGTGTATTCTCTTTGTCTTACTGAGTTTTCTTAAAGTCCCTATTTTGCTTTTTTTTAAGGAGGGCAATTTATAAATTTTCTTTTCTTTGGGTTAATTACTGGAGAATTATTGTGTGCCTTTGATAGTGACATGTTTCCTTGCTTTTTCCTGTTCTTAGGTCCCAACATTGATGTCTGTGCATCTAGTGGAACAATCACGTCTTCCAAACTTCATAGAGAAATATTTTAGTCTGAAGATCAATCTTGGTGAGCCAGTTGGGAAGAATGTCGTGATATAGCAATGGTATAGCCTCTGTGCAGCTTCTTCAGCTATGATCAATGCCAGCAGTGACTCTAGGTGCCTCGGGAGGCTAGGATGAAAGATTTTGTGACAGCAGTAGCAGCAATATAAGTTGTTAAGAGTCCTCAGTGATAAGGGCTTTTGGCCTCCTGCTGTCATTTTCCCAACAGTGAGGAAACCTAGCTGAGGACATCCCTCTTGTTGTCAGGTCTGATATGCCCACAAGTAGCACTTTGAGACCTTAGGGTCAGGCAGTCGTATAGTCATGACTCCACCCCTTAGGAAGGGGTGTGTCTCGACGGCTCAGATTCTGGGGTGCTAGTCTAGCTCTAGTGAAAGCAAGATGTATAGTTGTTTGGCCTGTAGAATCAGGGATTTCTTTGTTTCCCTAGGATATGAGGTAATATGTCAACTAAGATCTAGGATCCACAGACGTTTGGCTTGGTTAAGATGTAGATTTCCTTGAAGGTAGAGCTCCAACCCAGATGGTACAGCTTGTCTGGGAGGAAAGGCACCAAGAAATGGGTACTACTTCAGAACAAGCCCAAGGTATATGGCTTGACTGGGTGGCCAAGGTATTGATTCCCAGGAGGCATGGTGGTATTTCAGGTCAGGCCCTTGGGGGAGGGAATGGCAATGACTAGGAAAGGAAAGTGAAGTAGCTCTACGGCAGCTTGGCCCCACAGGGCAGGGTTTGGCAGCAGTCCATCTCAAGGATGGGTAAGGGTAAGGGTTATTCAGCAGTGGCAAAGCCTCAGGATGGAAGGGTGCCTTGGCCACTCACCCCTGGAGCAGGACGTACTCCAGCAGTTGTTCTCATTGCAAGATGGCACAGCACAGAAGCCCTCTGGGCCACAGAGGGTTGAGTATCCATTTCTTCTCTTATTAGAGAACTCTGTGGACTCCAGGCAGCCCTCTCAGCTGGGCTTAGCACCTATGAATACAGTAGGAGACCACAATGGTGAGGACTATAGGTATCCAAGGTGGTGAGGGGGGCTCTTGGGGACCTCCTTCCTTACCTTTTACACAGGGGGACAAGTCCTTTCTGGTTCTGAGCTGATCCTGATTGGGGGATGGGGTAGCAAAGTCAAGGTGGTCCCTTCAGTTTTCTATGTGACCATTTGGGTTTCTGTGCCCTACAGGGTTGTTGTTACTCTTTTGATAGCAACAGTTTCCTTTAGTTACTTTTTAAAAATCCAAATGTAGTTGTTATAAATTTTTTGTCTATTATTTTTGTGGAAAGGACAAGTGCTAAGGTTTTCTAGTTGACCATCTTGCTGATGTCATGCTCCTAGTCGATTTCTTTAGTGTTTTCTTTTCTTCTGGGTATGATATGATGAAAAATATATTTGGTCTTTGACCTCAATTCTTGGCACACAACTCCTAAAATCCTTAGAATATTTGAAGTGATGTATTTTTGTATGGCTGATAGCTTCTAGATAGCTTCTGGATAGGCACTGGTCACAGAAAAGACTAAGGCATGATTACAGGGCTGAGAATTTTAGCTCCATGCCCCTAAATTCTGGAGAGATGAGAGGGGCTGATGTTAAAGTTGATCACTAATGGCCAGTGGTTCAATCCAATCACACTTATCTAAAATGACTGAGTTCAGGTGCTTCCAGGTAGCTGAATACAGGCAGGTTTGCAGGAAGATGAACAGAGTTTATTCATGTGCTGGGAGGGTGGTATACTCTACCTCCATGGGGACAGAAGTGCCTGGCTGTGGGACCTTTCTGGACCTTATCCTATATAGCTCTTCATCTGGTTGTTTATTCATATTCTTTAAACTATCCTTTGTAATAAACTGGTAAATATAAGTAAATATTTCCTTGAGTTTGTGAGCCACTCTAGCAAATCAGTTAAACCTGAGGAGGAGTTGTAGGAACTCCAATTTATAGCTGGTTTGTCAGAAGCAGAGGTAAAATAACCTGGGGCTTGTGACTGGCCTCAGAAGCAAGGGGCAGTCTTGGGGACCTAGCCTTCAACATGTGGGATCTCAAACTATCTGCAGGCAATAGAGCCAGAATTGAATTGGAGGACGCTCATTTGTGTCTGCTTTAGAACTGATTGCTTACTGGGTGGTAAGGAGAAAGATCCTCGCATACATTTTCATATTTGATCACAGAAATCTTCTGTGCTGAGATCATTGTTGAGTGAAAGATCAGAAAAAGTACTTGGAGTTTGTGTGTGAGTTTCTTTCCATAACTGGGCCTCCCTCTCAGAATATAAATAATTCTGAGATTCTGGATATAGAGGTGGATTTCTGTTCTGAGAGAGACTGAGGGTATGTTTTACTATGTTTTGAATCTAGGTCTTTTCCTGCATTATAGAAACTGATTTCCTACAGAAAAAATTCACATCTGTTTTGTGATTTGATGAATGGCTTTGAGCTGTTAATTTAATTGCTTCCTAGTAAGACACTAACGCTCTTTTTGTTCCACTAAATACTAGTGTTTAGTTATATAACCATAACTAAACACTTGGAGCTCCAATACTTACAATTCATACTCCTCAGTTTCAGGTTCTAGCAAGCAGAGTTGGTGTGTCATGTATGGCCTGTGGATTTTGCTACCAAAATGTGTTGTAGGTGGGAAGGACATCATAATAGCAAGCTCAGAGAACAGTCCTATTGCAATATGAGCAAAGAACAAAATAGAAAAATATCTCAACACATTTCTAGGTCTGAAAAACGTCATTTGATGTTTTCAGCTTACGAGCTGGAAGCCTGGAGTTTGGATATTTTCAGTTGCTTGTTCAATGCATGGCCACCAAGCAAGGGGGAAAGGCAGGGGAAGTCAAACTAAAAGTCCAGGCTCTTACATTTGTCTGCCGATGACCATGTTTCAAATGTTCCTTCAAGAGTGAGAACATCTTTATATATTTCATGGGGATAAATATTAATTCACCATCTCCAGCACTTCTGGCATGTCTACTGAGTGTTGATTTGATTGGTTATTGAAATTAGGACATTGTAGCTCCCACTGAACTTTAATTGGCTTCCTTTTGGAATGCTGCCAAGTAAGATCTTCTCCCAAAGGCAGCCAAATAAATAGGGAGGCCACAGAAGGTCTGGGTCTGCCTTTGGCAACTGGAGTAGTGCAATTGCTTGGGACGTCTACATCATCAGGAGATTTATTCCCTGCCTTCTTTGAAATAGCACTTTCTCACCAACTAGGAATTCTCTTAAAGCTCCAAGATAAATATTTTTGGAAACCTAATGATACTTGATTTTCTCAAAACTGAGACAAAGATAAGGTGCATATTCAGGAAGGAAAAAGGCAGGAATCTCATTCTCCTCTCCTAGCTGCGGCATATTTGTTTTCCAAATTGTCTACAAATGGAGCAGCTGCAAGAAATTGAAAGTGAGCTAAAGCTGGAGAAAAAGGGCCAGGCTGCTCCTTCATTTCCAGGACCAGGGAAGGCTGCCGCACAGAATGTGGACCTCCCACATGCAGACTTGATCTGATGTCAAACTGGTATGAGGAGCCAGGGGACACCTTTACCAGAAGGAGCAAAGATTCTATGAAATTTAATTTTTTGATGGTGGTGTTAAAGAGGCCAAAGGAATACGTGTGTAAGTCAAATCTTGAGTTCTTTCTTTTTTCTTGATCACCCCCACCCAGAGGAAAAAAAAATGTATCTGGTATTTCATTTACTGTATTACGTATGGTTTATGAAGTGATACCTTATTATTGAGATTAAATTTGAATCCTTTTAAAGGAAGCCTATAAGTGTTGACAATGTTAAACCTCAGGTTCTCTATCTCTTTCACTTTTAGGAAAGGATATATAATCACATTAAAAAATAGAGATTTTAATTTTTCAATTTTCTGGAAAGATTCGTTTCTAACATTAGAACTCACGCATAGTTCTTCATGTTAAGCAGGCCCATGAAGTTCATATTAAGAATGGATTTGAACGTCTCTCAAAGTGAAACTCTATATTGAACATGCAAGTCCCTGGCATCAAATCCATCTGCCAAGACTGTAGCTCAACCTTCAAAATAAATCCATAATTAGACTATTTTTCTCCTACCTCATTATTGCTATTCTGGTCTGAGCTAACATTACCTCTCACAATCACTTCCCAACTGTTTTCCCTGACAATTCTGATTCTCTTCAGTCTTTTCTCAATCTACATTTCAAGTCGGGTGACATTGCTTCTCTGTTCAAAATTTCCGAAGGGCTTATTATTCCACTCAAAGTCAAAGTCTTACAATGGCCTCCAGAGTCCTACATGATCTTCTCCCTACCCTTTCCTTACTTTTCTGTCTCTTACTAATTTCTATTCAGCTGTTCTAGCCTTCTTATTACTTATCACATGTGTTGGGGAGATCATAGCACTACTTATTTCCTCTGTCTGAAACTCTTTTCCTTTGTAATTCTCTCTTTTACCTCTTTCAACTCTTTACAAATATTTCTCTTTTAGTGAGGTGTTTTGCGATCAATCTATTAAAAATTGCAATTCTCTGCATAATTGTTTCTATCGCCTTTGACTCACTTGCTTTTTTCATAACATTGCCACTTAACATTATTATTGTTTTTACTTCTCTTGTTTGTTGACTGCTTATCCTCACTAGAAGTTAAGATAAATGAGTGTATTTTTTTGTGGAGACAGAGTCTCACTATGTCGCTCTCGGTAGAGTGCTGTGGCATCACAACTGACAGCAACCTCAAACTCTTGTGCCTAAGTGATTCTCTTGCCTCAGCTTCCAAGTAGCTGGGACTATAGGTGCCTACCACAACATCTGGCTATTTTTTGTTGTTGTTGTTGTTTAGCTGGCCCAGGCCAGGTTTGAACCTGCCAGCCTCAGTGTATATGGTTGGCACCATAACCACTATTCTATGGGCACCGAGTCTCAGTGAGAATATTTTAAAACATTTCTGGGTTCATGGTAGTCATTCAAAATATTTTTGAATGAGTGAACAAGACATTATGTTTTTAGTCTTTGTAATCCTGTGTGTGTTCCGGGTGTAGTCTAAAGAAGAGTAAAAAATTATTGAGTATATGGAGCATCTAATAATAGCATGACATAGCAATTATCCAATAACCAGCACTCACCCAGGAGAACAGCTGAGAACACATAATACGGTCAGATATTGCTGTGGGTTTTAGGTTCTAACATTACTACCTTTTCCTGAGTGTAAATGAATTTTCAAGCTCCTTGCTTTTGTTTTAGTACCTATCTCAGCAAACTGCAATATCTCAAGAAAAGTCACAAGTCCAAATCCAGGTTCTTTAAAGAATAGTCAGATATTTTATAGAAGATTTCATAGAAATACTGAAAAATATTACATTGTTTATTACAAGAAAACAAACTTTTAAAGACTTGCTTAAATTTATCTTTTTCTCTATTACTCCAGTCTAAGGACTTTCCACATACTCTTTCACCTTGCTCTATTTTCTTCTGTGGCTCCTAGCAACTCTATACATTAGTTCACAACTTTAACTAGTACTTGGATCTAATTCATCCGATCCAGATTCTGAATTATCATGTAATTTCTCTGTAATATTTGTTTATTCAGATCTAGATGTTGTATTCTGCTGATTAAAACGTATTAACGTCCTTCTATTGCCCAGACACAGCAGGAACCCTGAAAAATCGCAAAAGATGCCTCTTGATTACTTCTTCAGCATATTGATAAGCATGTGTATGAGGAATCTATCAAAAGCTGAGGAAAGGGGCTTGGCACCTGTGGCTCAATGGGCTAAGGTACCAGCCATGTACACCTCAGCTGGTGGGTTCGAATCCAGCCCGGGCCCGCCAAACAATAATGATGGCTGCAACCAAAAAATGGCCAGGCATTGTGGCGGGCGCCTGTAGTCCCAGCTACTTGGGAGGCAGAGGCAAGAGACTCGCTTGAGCCCAGGAATTGGAGGTTGCTGTGAGCTGTGATGCCACAGCACTCTATCCAGGGTG
>CAUYON010032551.1:0-11308 GCA_963573935.1 Arctocebus calabarensis
ATGTCTGAACACAATAAGTAAGAAAATGCCATGAAGGCTGTTCTATGAAAATATTTCAAATTGTGTTAGAAGTAATAAGTAAGAAAATGACATGAAACCAGTTCTATGAAAATATTTCAAATTGTATATAATACCAGCACAATGTACCCCATAATTGCATTAATGTACACAGCTATGATTTAATAAAAAATACCATTTTTAAACAATTTTTACCTTCTTCTATAAAAGTCAAACCTATTCTGATTCATATAAACTATTATGCTTGTATTAGTTTTTCTGTCAAATTTAATGATACTACTCTTTTATAATGGTTTCTTCTTTTCTTATCTAACTCCATTTCTATCTTACTTGTTCACTTTGAATAAATTAATGCAGCTTCATTTTCCTTGTTTCTTTTGTTGATCCACCATACTGATTTCAAGCTAATGTTATTTTAGTGACTTTAAATAGATGTGAACACATTGCATTTATATTTTTCAATCAGTGATGTGAAATAATCTTTAGAAACTCTAGCATAGACCTGGTTGACGCAATATTTTATAGTAGTACATTATAATTTGAACAAAATTAAATGGATTATGAAATTTAGGAATATTACACAATGTGGTATTTATACAATACCTTTTAACATGTATTTTATTTTTTATGTTTTTTTTTAGTTTTTTTTTTATTGTTTGGGACTCATTGAAAGTACAAAGAATTAGGTTACACTGATTGCTGTTGTTAGGTGAAGTCCCACTTACCATCATATCCCACCCTTAAGAGGTGTGCTATACTCTGTGAACCCCCATCAGAATAATTCACACAATATAGTTGTATAGTCATATTTTCCTATCACTGATTTTTTGTTTATGTGAATGATCGTTAAGCACAAGTCTGATCTTAACATTTCATGTCAGAGAGCAACACTGTTTTGGAATGATATCTCCCAATCATTGAAATATATTCTTTTTTTTTTGATTTATTAAATCATAGCTGTGTATGTTAATGCATCATGGGGTACAATTTGCTGGCTTCATATACAATCAGAAATATTTTCATCCAACTGCTCGTCATAACCTTCGTGGGATTTTCTTGTTTATTGTATGAAAACATTTGTACTCTGCATTTAGTAAGTTTCACCTGTACCCTTCTAAAATGCACCATAATATTCTTAATTTACTCCATTCTGATACCATGTAACTTTTTGTATTTCTAATTTACTTCCACTTTCCCCCTTACAAAGTTCAAAGTGTACACTGGATTCCATATATATTTATATTCTTGTCCATATTATAAATTCCATAGATTTCTAAAATTTCATTCTCAAAATGGAAGACACTGGAATTAATGAACAACCTAGATATGGTCTTTAAGAAGGTAGATAATTTTCAATCTAATGTAATTATTATTTCTCCCAAAGACCATTATTATAGCATATAAAAATAACAATATTACACTCAGAGACACAGTGTCCATCCATTAACTCACCAGAATACCTTGAGTACCTATTTAATGCAGCGTACTACATAATTATTAGAAATATAAAAATGACTAGTGAGAAAAACTTGGAATACAAAATATTTGCAAAATTTTTTTTGACTATACTCTCACATATAAAATAAATTTCAAACATTTAAAGCAAATTAAGTATGGCAAAAACATATGTTAATGAAAACAATTTTATTAGTCAGTAGATAAAAAATTGGACCTTTTATGTCAAAAGTCTAAAACTCCCTATGTATTAAGATCCCAGCGGTAAGAAGCTTAAATGCTGGAAAAAAATTTAGATGTAGTTAGTTGTTTAATCATTTCTTACTAACAGAACATAACTTTGCATCTTTAGTTTTAAGGGAACAGATAACTTGAGACCTATTGAGCTACCAGGAACTATTTTCCTATTAAATAAGATCACATATAAAAACTACTTTCTGTTGATTATTTTTACTTTTAGAATTTCTTTTTCAAGTAATATAATCTATTTTTAATAGTATCCCTGGTTATTGGAGATCTATTTTTTTCTACCTGCAATATTTCAAGTTTCAAAAATAGTGGTGCATATAAAGAGAAAAATGAAAACACACTAAATAGCATTGTTTGCTTTAGTGAGTCTGAAAAATAAGTTTAGTATTAAATTTATTTTTCTTTATATTTTGAATTTTGGTAAAGCAATTTTACCTACATCTATTTATTCTATGATCATTCCATGGATATATTTTAACAGATGAATCTTAAAATCTTAAGTCCTTAATCATTATGGGATTTGTTCAAACAAAGACTAAAATGGAGATTTTTAGTTAAAATAACCTCCAATTGTATATTTTACTTATGCTATTATTATTAGTCATTTATTTATTTTTTTATTTTAATATAACATTAATTAAATATTAGTATTGAATATTCTTCCTCTTTGAAAGAATGTGTCCTAGAACTTCTTTTTAAACTACTCCTTTCTGCAGGTATATAAAGCCACACTATTTCATTCTAATTCTTACCTTCTTATAAGTCCAGGAACAATTCTAATTATTCATGATTACCTTTGGAATGGGTCAGCTGCTGTCAGGTTTGTTTATTTTCACTTGTTTTTAGCATTTGAACTACAGGTAAATTAAATGTATCCCTCAAAGTGTCTTTGCTCTGTTTTATCTCCTTTAACATTAGAAAAAAAATACACACAGATATATGTGTGTTAAAGAATGTTTGACAACAGTGAGTCTAATTTTCACAGGATGTGCTCTCAGCATATAGTTTTATGGAAAATACAGTCATGAGCTGCATAATGATGTTTGATTCAAAGATTCAATACAAATACAATGGTGGTCTTATAAAATTACAACACTGTATTTTTACTGTGTCTTTTCTCCATTTCAGTATGTTTAGATACACAAATACTTACTACAGGGTTATAATTGCCTTCAACATTCAGTCCACTACGTACCATGCAAGTTGTGACCTAGCTATACGTATAGCCAGGCATGCAGGCTACATACTTGTCTCATCATCTAGGATTGTTTGAGTATTATTTATTACCTTATCACAATGACAAAATCACCTAATGATGAATTTCTTAAAACTTATTCCTGTTATAAGGAACACATGAATATATCATGATCTCTATCTGATAATAGTCTCTTTAACAAAAAGCTTTCCTAGTAAAGAACATATTTTGATTCTTATGTTGGATACCCTTTTGATTAAATTCATCAACTTACTTTCCACAATATTTTCATTGGTAATATAACAATTTGTGGTTAGACAAGGGTATACTTAATATTAATTTTTTTTTTAATTCACACATACCAGGTTTCTTTTCTTTTCTTTCTTTTTTTTTTTTTTTGAGGCAATGTCTCAAGCTGTTGCCCTTGGTAGAGTGCTTTGGCATCACAGCTCACAGCAACCTCAAACTCTTGGGCTTAAGTGTTATTTTGCCTCAGCCTCCCAAATAGCTGAGACTATAGGCACTTGCAATAATGCCTGGCTATTTTTTTGTTGTAGTTGTCATTGTTGTTTGGCAGGCCCAGGTTGGATTTGAACCTGCCAACTCTGGCGTATGTGGCTGGTGCCCTAGCCGCTAAGCTATAGGTGCCAACTCATGCTTATCAGTTTTTTTATCTGAATAATATTAATATTTTAAGCATAACCATCCATGTGTAGACCACATCATATAACTTTTGCATTTGTTTCATCTATACATATTTTCTAAAACTTTGTATATAGCCCTGTATGCAGAGTAGAAAGAGTGTTGGTTAGAAACGTAGATGTGGAGAGAAGAGAATACTTCTTTATTGCTGGTGAGACCGGGAACTAATACAACTTTTATGGAAGGAAGTTTGGAGAATCCTCAAAGAACTCAAACCAGAACTCCCATGTGATCCTTCATTCCCAGTACTGGGCATCTACCCAGAAGGAAAAAAAAAATCCTTTTATCATAAAGACATTTGCACTAGACTTTTTATCACAGCTCAATTTGCAATTGCCAAAATGTGAAAATAGTGTAAAGGCCCACCAATTCATGAATGGATTAAGAAGTTGTGATAAATACCATGGAATATGATTCAGCCATTAAAAAAGGTAGAGACTTTATATCTTTTGTATTAAACTGGTTGGAAGTGAAACACATTATTCTTAGTAAAGCATCACAAGAATGGAGAAGCATGAATCCCGTGTCCTCAATTATGATTTGAGGACAATTGATACCTCAAAGGTGGGTGAGGTGTGGGGGAGGGATGTGTAGGATGAGGTAAAGAGGGAGGAGGGTGGAGGGTCATGGGGTCACGGGGTGACACACCCTTGGGGATGGGACACAATTTATAAGACAGAATTTACCTGACAAATGCAATCAGTGTAACTTGGTTCTTTGTACCCTCAATGAATCCCCAATGATTAAAAAAATTATAATAAAAATTAAAGTAGAAGAATTGGTTTGTGAGGGACACACAGAAGAAAGAATGTCCAAAAGGGAGAAGGGGGGGAGCCCCAGAAAGAAAGGAGAAACCAGGAAAGAAGCCCAGGAGTGAGAGTTTCCACATTCAGAGCACAATGAACCTGAGTCACTCAGGCAGAAAAGACGAGAAAACAGAAAGGAGACCATTGTGGGTCTGTGTTTGTATCTGCTCTTATGTGCAGAGAGAAACACTGGGATGATTCCTAAGAATCTAAGTTACCTACAGAGGGGAGTGGGCTCTGGGCAGATGTGGAACATGGATGGCAGGGACACTTTTGTATTTTGCATACTTTCTAAAGTTTCCAAATTTTTAACTACATGAATGCAATACATAATCAATAAATGGAATTAAAATTATTTAGACTACTCATTAAAACAAAAAGAAACATAGATTTAGGGCTTTGTCTTATATCTTGACGTTATCATTGTTAATGTCATCATTGTGTTAAACTAAGTTAATGCTTTGTTGTGTATTCAGGATTTACAGAGGTGTAAGTGTCTTTTCCACTGATATACTTGGAATCAGTAGATAAATTATAAGCTAGTACACATTGATTGTTCAAGTTGTTATTATTAAAGGAATCTTCCAGTAAATGTTCTGCATTCTATCATTACAGAAATGAGGTTTGGTTATAAAGCCAGAACAGTTTGGGAATACATCACAAATACTTATTCAAAACAGTTCTATTATAGAGTACTAAAGAATGGAAAATCGTGGAGAGTATCACACTTCTAAGATTTTAACCTAGAGAAGGCACATCAGTAGTATGTGTTCAAAGAATTAAGACTGAAAAGAGTAAAGAATAAATTTTGTGCTTAGACTGCTTAAAATAGCTGTACTGAAACTAATCAACAGTGATCAGAGGACAATTTCACAATGAAATATTATAAACATATTCCTTGATGTTCAATATGCAATTTGATTGGATTAGATGATAGGAAATATGAGTCTGTCTTAGACTTATAAAGTCTAACAAACAATTGAGAAGAGACAACAGCTAAGCCAGATACTTTCCATTAGGGCAGCTATGAAGCAGGGTGAGCCACAGTATTAGTGAACAAACGGAGATCTGGCAGTGTTAAGCAACATAATTTACTCGATTAGTTTTAAATTTTCAATCTGTGATTGCTTTAATTTATGATTCTTCAAAATTTTAATGACTTATTGTCAACGAGGTACATACAGGATGTGGACATATTCTCTACCACAGAAAATTCTGTATTTCCTTTACATCTTGTGTTTACTGATTTATTTTATTTTATTTTTGAACTTCAATAACACTATCCAATTTTTAAGAACAAGGGACTATGCATAGATGACGAACACTACTCACAGTGGTTGGCATTTTGTAGCCATTCGAATATTATTTGTGTGAATGAATTAAACTATTTTATGTGTATCCTTTCACATTGTCTACCCAATTTAAGACTCATAAATCATCTACAAATTTTTTTAGCAATAATGTGAGTTTTCTTTATTTCATACAAACTAGAAGAAAAAGAACTGTTCCTTGCTATGTACTCAGCAGGCTTCTGACTAAGGATTTGAAAGCTGTAGTTGTTTAATATGTCAAATGTACTATTTGGTGAACTGTTTCAATTTTCCATCCTGCTAAGTATTAGTACAAAGATGAATTATTGAAACCAACATTGACTGTAATGCTGCAGCTATTTTTGGAAGATTAAATGCCAAGTGCCTATAGGTGACTCCAATAGAAAGGATGGATAGATTTTCACAACAGCATCAGCTAAATGAAATTAGCATCCTTACTACCTTCAATTAGCATAATGTCTACTCATCTGTAATGCTGAATTTAACAACTACTCTTTCTTGAGCTTTTATTTTTCTTCTTTTTGGAAAATTAAATGAAAGCAGAAGTGACTCAGTGTGTAATATTTAAAAATTGTGTTATGTAGTAAATATCTGACTCAAATCAAAGAGTGACTTTTGAAAATAAAGTTGTTTTTTTAGAAACCTGAATTTTCAAATGTAAGACCGTTGATGTCGAATTTCAACCAATGAGAAAATAACTTCCTATTATATTTTTTGTCTTCAGTAAATTTCAAATTTGTAAATAAAAATTGCCTCTGTTTTGTTGGAATTAGATAATATAATGTACTTTTTTGCATAGTCGGA
The DNA here is from genome assembly GCA_963573935.1 of Arctocebus calabarensis. Classification (NCBI taxonomy): domain Eukaryota; kingdom Metazoa; phylum Chordata; class Mammalia; order Primates; family Lorisidae; genus Arctocebus; species Arctocebus calabarensis. The sequence goes on from CAUYON010032551.1 coordinate 6,561, forward strand.
TCGTAATCATGAGGAATAAAGAGGAATCAAACTGATTTCAGTCATTAAGTCAATTCAATATCTACCAGCCATATCCATGTTTTTGACACTTTTAGAATTATACTGCTCAGAATTACCAAGAAAGTAATTTATTTACAACTAAAATTCTACATGAAGTTTTTTTTTTTTTTTTTTTTTTGAGAAAGAGTCTCAAGCTGTCACCCTGTATAGAGTACCATGGCATTACACCTCACAGCAACCTCCAATTCCTGGGCTCAAGAGAGTCTCTTGCCTCTACCTCCCAAGTAGCTGGGACCACAGGCGCCCACCACAATGCCCGGCCATTTTTTGGTTGCAGCTGTCATTGTTGTTTGGCGGCCTGGGCTGGATTCGAACCCGCCAGCTCAGGTGTATGTGGCTGGTGCCTTAGCCCATTGAGCCATGGATGCTGAGCCTACATGAAGTTTTTGAATTATCTTTTTAAAAAATAACCCTGTTGCCTCTCACCTATCTTTCAATAGCATCTATAGCACTTACTCAAACTAATACATTTATATAGTTTTCCATCAGTACCTTTTAACTCATAGGCATCCTGAAATTCACAGGGATTTATTCAATTGATTTACTCAGATTTTGCATAGTGATTTAATAAAAGATATGATGGACCCCAGGTTAAAACCATATCCAACCTTGTTCCTTATCCTCTAATATTTCCATTTAAAATAAACTTGAAAAGCCTTTACAAACTAACTAAACTAGGCTTTATATAAAATGCATTATAACTAGTATGTTTAGTAGTAATATTGTTATCATGCCTAATTTGATTGCAGAGAACATATATGATAAAAGAATGAAAGTTACATGGATGAAATTTGACCTCGCAGCAAAATAGAAAAAGTAAATTTTTAATAACATTCTTGGGAATATTTATTCAGACACAGAGAATATCTTGCCAAGTGACTGAACTGAGAATCTGGTATGGTGATTTTAATTGCCATGGCATTATGAAAGCCAGTACAAAAAATTTAATATTAAAAAATAAGCATAGAGGATTATTTCAATGCTCTTGACCTACAACTTGAAAATCGCTCAGTGAACATATGTGAAACTTTCTAAAAGAAGTGATTTTGGACCCTGTAAGCAACTCCAGTGTTCTTTCAACTTGCTAATGCAGCACCATACTTTGAATTAGGTTCAACACCACCTCTTCCATTTCCAAGAAATGTTATTTTGTCTCTATGTGAAGTATGTTTGGTTCTCCGTCCAGTTGCCTGGGGAAATTGTTTATCCCTAGCATAATGTTTTTAAATCACATTATATCAGTATTCACAATTTATTTTCTTTCCAGTTCTATTAGTAACTGAGACTTATAAGGTAGTTTCTGGCCCATGGTAGGTATTCACCAAATCTTTGCTAAATGAATTAGCAAGCAATTGAATGAATTAACAGAAGGAAAATTAAATTAGTTAAGTGACAGCATGATTGACCTTGATGACTCTGTATTTGAGGAACACACATTTCAACGAGTTCAAAATTAAGGTATGATAGAATGGCCTCAGATTTGAAATGAGAACATAACTCAGAGTGATATGGAGAAACTCAAAAATAGAACCTTGGCATTACAGTTATGGATGATTCAAATTAGAAATACCAGGGAGGGGTATCTCAACTAAATCCATATGGTACAGGGTGATCACTGAGAAATTTCAATTTAAAAAACAGACGAAAGATTTTTTAAAAAATAAATGTATAGGTTTCTTTTTTAATTTTAATTATCATTTTACAGGATACATTTCAGTTTAAGTCATTAAAAGATCAAGATATAGCCGTAAAAATAAGGAACTAGATTAGAGTAAGAGTGAACATTTTTGTAATTCACTTAGGATACAGTTTTGTCTGCTCTTTGATGAATAAAGTGAACCCCGAAGCTGATTGCAGAGAAAGATGAAATTCAGGCATTGAGACGGGTAAACCCCCAGGAGACTTTAGTAAAGACAAATGATAGATTGATAATTAAGATGCTTCCTTACAATTAAGACCTTCTGCAGACTTTTTTAACTTTCTAAAAGAAAACTTGGAAACAGCCTGAGCATCTGAAGGTGGCTGTATTTTCATAAGATTGCACAAGCAATATACTTAATGATAATATAAATTTTTAAACATATATTCCCATGTATATATTTATTATGAACTCAGTAGTGGATTTGTGTTTACTTTCTTTTTAAACTTTTCTATCTATAGTATCAAAATTGTGTTGGAAATGTAAAGTGGCAGATTCAAACTCATGATCCTCTCTTACAGATAAGATACAATGTTCAAGGGTTTCTGTAAGCCAAATGAAATAATTAATTACATAGTACTTATAATCAGTATGTCTAAGAAACTGCTATGAATTAACAATGTTTCCTGAAAATATCATTGGAAAACTGTTTTAACAAAAATATAAATTTGTGCAAATATGCAAGCAGTTTGAGTTCCATGCTTGTTTTGATGTGCTATTTCATAAAATATATAAATTGTCACTTTCAGTGTATTTTGAACCACTTGGTATACAATTGTTTTGGCTTATCGCCCTTGTTCTACTTCTGAAGTTAACACTAAACATTAAGAAAATAGCTTTGTTATAAAAACAACATACTATTCAGATATAAAATTTAATATTGAATTATATTTAAGATATCTTTGCACAATACAAGAAGAAAACGACACCACAATTATTTATGAGAAGATGTATACAACAAATGGAGTGGAAAAGCACTAAACATTAAGAAAACAGCTTTGTTATAAAAACAACATAATATTCAGATACGAATTTTAATATTGAATTATATTTAAAGTATCTCTGCACAACACAAGAAGAATAGGACATCACAATTATTTATGATAAGATGTATACAGCAAACAGAGTGGAAAAGCACTCAATTAGTTCAGCTAAAATTTTGTAATGGAAATAAGGCCTGAAGCTAGACAAATAATACAAAATAAACATAACACATTTGAAAAATGGATCTTTAAACAAGAGATAAAGGCAGCTATTTTAATTTTTTTCAAAAAAAAATCCCATAAAACTGAGTTTATGCAACACAGAATCTATTTGCCTTACAATGTATTTTATAATTTAATAACATTCTGGGGTATTTCAAGACAAAATTTGTAATCTGTACCTACATTGCAAGTTTAAAATGTGTTTCTCTCTTTCTAAACTATAGTATACCAAAAACTCACATGTATTTAGCAAGCACTTGTTGATATACCTGTGCTAGGCTCATTTCATCCATAACGCTTAATAGGAGTCATTGTTAACCCAATTTTATAAAAACAAAATGAGGTTCAGAGACATTAAGTAACTTTACCAAGGTAATGCATTTGATAAATGGCAGAATCAGAATACAATTGTTGTGAACTCGGATTCAAACTTAAGGCTATTTAAGGTTATTTCCTCTTAAGGTTATTTTCTCTCTACTAAACTGCCTACCTATCTTTCAGTATCATATCTTAATTATTTTTATTACCAACTTACTTTTTTACTTGAGTGATATAAAAATATACAAGATTTCTGTAAATCCCAAGAACTTTCAGGTTTACTCATTACCCACTATTTTTTATTTTTTAGTTTTGTCAAACTTCTTTCTATTTTTAAATACCTGGTAAACTCCCATTTTCTTTAAATAGTGTTTTTGTATTATGAACTCCTGATAAATCTCTTCTTAGCCACCACCGTTTTGCAAAAAAGGAGAATTTATTTAACTTCTGTACCTTCCTTTCTTTGTGCGTTACATGCATAGATTATGTTTTCATATGTTTACATACGTGTCTAAGTGTCCTAATTTGTTAACCTCTTTGGAAAATATGCCATATATACTTATATTTGAATCCCCAGTCTTCAGAATATTGTCTGGTACATAACAGATACTGAATAAATGTTGAACTGACATTAAATGCATTAGGATTTTCATAACTCTTTTTTAAGGAAAAGGCACCAAATAGGTCTAGGCTGATGAATATCATTCATTTTGACACCAGATGAATTGGAATTTGAATAGAATTTTATAAGTTAAATATTTAGTCTAAAGATATTTAACTTGGAATCAGAAAACCTAAATTAATTCTTGTTTTTCCATATAGAAGTTGTGGGAATTTAGTCATTTCAATTCCTTCTAACCTTCAGATCTTTTACTAATAAAATGTGGTTTACATAATTATTTTTATCTCATATAGTTCCTTTGGGAAATCAAATGAAAATAGAACAAAATATATGAAAACAATTTATATTGTTTATAGCATAGTAGTAACTATTGCTCGTTCTGAAAAAGATCATTTATTTAGTGTCGCAAGAAATATTAGAAAAATATATTTTATTGAATAGGGAGTCTTTTCCCCACTGACTGTTTTTAACTGGTTTGTCAAAAGATCAAATCGTGGTAAGTATTTGGGTTTATCTCTTTGTTCTCTATTCTGTTCCAGACATCCACCGCTCTGTTTTTGTGCCAGTACCATGCTGTTTTTATCACTATCAATTTATAGTATAGTCTCAGGTCTGGTAGCGTGATCCCTCCTGCTTTGTTTTTATTTGTAAGTAGTGTCTTGGCTATTTGAGGTTTTTTCTGGTTCCAAATAAAACAAAGCAATATTTTTTCAAGGTCTTTAAAATATGACAATGGAGCTTTAATAGGCATTGCATTAAAATTGTATATTGCTTTGGGAAGTATGGACATTTTAACAATATTGATTCTTCCCAACCATGAGCATGGTATGTTTTTTCATTTGTT